>ML512104.1:53817-79042 GCA_005239535.1 Nicotiana rustica
TTCTTCTTGGGATGAACCTGTTCCTTCTTCCGGTTCCTTCGTTCAGATCTTTCCTTCTTCCTTTCAATCTCTCATTGAGGGCAGTTCTTGATGTGATGATCAGTCTTCCCACACTTGTAGCAGCCCTCATTAGTCATTTTTTCAGGTACCCTTGTCTTGTTGTAATTTCCACCTCTTGAGGAACATTTTCCTCTCATAAGATATTTCTTTAAATCCTTGGTGATCATAGCCATTTCATCTTTCTCCACATCAGCTCCTTCAGTGATTTTGAGTGCCAGAATCCTTTCCTTCTTGGGCGCGTCCATCTTCGTGGTCTGCCTTCTAAGTTCATAGGCAGTGAGATTTCCAATCAATTCATCCAGTTTAAGAGTTGCAATGTTCTTAGATTCCTGAATTGCAGTGATCTTGCTTTCCCAAGAAACTGGCAGAACCATTGTTAGAATATTTTCAACTTTGTCTTCTTCAAGAAGAGTCGTTCCACGAGACTTTAGTTCATTAGTCAGTGTGGTGAACCTTGTATACATATCTTGAATGGTCTTTACGTCCTTCATAGAGAAATTCTCCTTCATAGTGGCCAAAGGACCATCAGTAACAATGTCCCATAGCTCGTACTCTTCTCTAATTATATGGTCTCTCATCCTATTCTTCCACCAGGAGTAGTACTGGCCATTGAAGAGTGGAGGCCTAGCTGTTGATTGTCCTTCCCAGTTCCCAGATGGTGCACTCATCTTGATCTTCTCCTAAGGTGTTAGCCTCTTCAAGGATAATATTTTCTGATACCAATTGATGTTTTATATGTCAATACTACACAAGAGAGGGGATGATTTTGTGTGGTGTTTGATTTTCACGTGCACTTGTTATAGAAAGACCAGGTTCTTCTATGTGTTCCAACTCCCACTATTTGCGGAATAATAAATACAGAAATTAAAGAACACAGAGATTTTTATGTGAAAAACACCTGGCTCAAAAGGTAAAAAAACCACGATCTACTACCCAGTAGGATTTTCCCAAAACTCTTTACTAAATCAGTAGACCAAAACAACATTTACAAAAACTCTTTTGTAAACCTAGGATTACCTCTAATCCCTTGTAGCAAACTAGCCTCTAGCTATTTGTGACAAACTCCAATTTAGCTATAACTTGAACACTGATAATAGGTTATAATTACGTATTTCAGTCACTTATTACACTCTAATTTACTGCACTTTAATTGAGTTTGAGCTTTAATAGCTAGTGTTTTGCACTAATTGTGTGTTTTATGCCTTGTAGGAGTGATTCCAATCTATGTAGATGTTATGAAATGAATTAAAGTGATTTGGAGCTTTGAAGTCTGAGTAAAATCCCAAGTAATTAATCCATGATTGTGTTCGGGGATCAACGGATGATAGTTAAGAACGAACAAAGAATCGAGTAGGCATATTCCACACTGTCTAGTAAAATGCACATAACTTTTTGCTCAAAACTCTATTTTGACTTCAAAATATTTGGTTGGAAATATAACTCAAAGGGATACAACTTTCATGTTTTACGTTATTCCATATTCCAAACAGAAAAGGGTGAAAAATTCTCTACACAGAATACTGGCCAAAATCCGCGGCCAGATCCGCGTCCGCGGACGTCCAGGCCTGGGAAAGTGTCCTTTTTCGCGTAGGAGAAGGTATAATTATTTGGGTCCGACCCTACTTGGTATATATACATGGTAAAATGGTATTTTGAGGACCGAGGATATAATTTTAACACAGATTCGACCTAAGGAGGCAGAGACACAATAGGAGCAAGGCGGGGAATTCTTCTACAGGTTTTCCTTCCTCTTCCTATTTTTGATTGTTGGTTATGTCTTTTAGTATTGTAGTTTTTACATACTATTATGAATAGCTAATTTGTTACCTAGGTTTTTGATGGAACCTTTTGTAGGATAAATTCTTGTTATGTTTTTATATAATTGAGCCGTTGGATTTCTCTATTTGTTCAACTACGTGTTTATTGTTGTTGATTGAATGGCCATCGATTGACTGTGACTATTTATTATGTGTTTCTTGAGAAAGGATACATATTTAGATGGTTTTTGAACAACGTCACTCCTAACGTATGTGAGAAATCAATACAACGGGTTTAAAGGTAGGATTAGAGATAACGAAACCTTGGTGCGATCGTCGTGAGCGGTTAGATAAAGTCAACTAGTGTAATTAGAGAGAATATGTCTAGTAAATTGTTGTAGTTGCTCGAGAGAGAATTATGGAACGTAAAATGCTCACGATCAGTAGAGAATACATATACAAAATTGTAGGGAACATAGCGAAAAGAATTCCACCATTTGGGGAAATCATAATTCTAAACCTCTTAAATTTAATCTCCAACCCTTAGTATCTTTAGTTGTTAATTTACTACTTTAGTTTCTTAGTTAATTAGTTAGATATAATAATATTAATCTTTATAACTTACAAATTTATTCGAGCTTGTCTTCTTAGCGATATTGAATAATGATGGCGAAACCTTAGTTCTCTGTGGAATTCGACTCCGGACTTTTAGACCGGATTATATTTGCAGCGACCGCTTATCCTTTTTAGGACTAGAGTTGGGCGTGATCAAATTTTGGTGTCGTTATGGGAAACTAACGGTGTAGTTGTAGGTGTACATATTTCTAGGTTTCAAGTTTGAACTTTTATTTTATTTTATTTTTATTATTTGATTTTTATTTTCTTTATTTTAGTTTTATTTGTTAATTTGAAAAGAAACATGGCATCATGGAATTATGAGAGTTTTGATGTTGGTAATTCTACTTTTGATCCTCCTTATGCTTATTTTGGAAGAAACCACCCATGGAAAAATTATCAAAATATTCCCGAGAACGAGTTATGTGCAGCAACTCAATCTTATGTGTGGAATGTATGTGATATGTGTGGTGGTCAAGATGGTTACTTTCATGGTTGCTGTCGCGCCCCCTTTTTTCCCTCGCGGAAATCGGAGTTTCGACATTTAATGAGACAACTCCCTTCCCTTTTTGGGATGAGATATCAGATTGGAAGAGTCGTCACCTAACGGATTATGGTGCGTTAGGGAACCTAAAGCAAATAACTCATAAAACAAGTTTGCATTACCAGAGATCGGGTAAGGGATCAAAATTACTTTGAGGGGAAGGTGTTAGGCACCCCTCGAGGTCCACAACGGTGTCTCCCGGTCGAACTTAATTAAGCGAATTAGTCATTAAAGGAAAATAGAGCAATTTAGACAACTATTATTTTAAAGCAGGAATTAAAGGGGTCCTAAGTTTCTTAGCCTATAGGATCATTTCCATGAAATACTTGGTAACTTTCCCCAAGTTGGGGTGCTACACATAGTATTAGCGCACAGGTTATCATCTCCTTTACTACCCAATTAACTATCTTTCAGTTATTACCTAAGCGTTCTAATAGCTTCTAACTCGTGCCTTAAGCGTGCACTACCCGTCCCTTACCTATGGTCCTGGAGGTGTTTAGGACCTCTACTTAAGGTAGTTCTAGACTGACCTATGATGCTTAAAAATGAGAAAACTAAGCGACAAACAAAATTTAGATAGGACTGTCACATACGAGCAAATAGGGGCTCACGTTACCCTCCACAAGTAAACGGCAAATGCACGCATTCAGACAATTTTTATTAGTTTCAGACCCTATAGGCAGGATATCTAGATGAGCATATACAGAATATAAGATAGCAGTTTATTAAAATGGGTATTGGGACCTACTGGCTTGCCTACTGATTTTGGTTAAAACTCTGAATCTGGGCAGACTTTAAGCAGTACTAAACCTTAGTTCTTTTTTTAGCCCAGAATTTTCAATAATCATACAGGCTTGCCTAAGTGATAACCAGAAAAAAATCCTATAGCCATGGTATCTAAATTGTTAATTATAGACCTATAACAACGAGTTACAAATTTTAACATATAGGTTTTTATCCTTTAGACCCTATAGGCATGTTTTCTAATTTGCATAATTAGTTAAATCCTATAGGCATGATCTCTAGTTGTTAGAACTGATTTCCTCCTATAGGTATGATATCTATTAGTTTAAATCATATAGGCATGATTTCTAGGTTTTGAAACTGATTTTTTTTGTCTCCTATAGGAATGGTATCTAAATTGAAACCGGTTTTTATCTCCTATAGGTATGATATATAAGTCGTATGTGGGCAGAATTTTAAGGAACTTGCAAGGAAAGTTATTATTCAAACGGATAGAATCCTATAGACATGGTCACTAATGCATGTATGCTATAAAATATGCACGGATCTTATAGATAGGATTTCTAATGAAAAGGGTCTATAAACAGGACTTCTAGTTATGTGAGTAAAATACAGAACAAAGCAATTAGAAAATCCTTTAGGCAGGATCTCTAAACAAGCAGTAGCATTCACATGATTCAATCAACATAATAAACCTATAGGCAGGATTTCTACCCAAAGATTGAGCAAAGATATATAGAAACCCCTCCCCAGCTTTTACTAATAACCCCAGATCTGTTATTACAGAGATTATTACAGCCCCAATATGAATAAATTACATAATATAATTCATTACATTATAGGGAGCCTTAGCAGGCCCAATGAACCTGGGAACCAAGCCTTCCAACCATAACCATTTTGAAGCACAGTATAGGGATTCACAACACATTAGAACCAGGTTTCCGGTGTGTCAAAGTTCCCAAGGGCCTCAGGGGACCCAGGGCAATGCACACACCAGAACCACATTCCGAATATAGTTCGAGAGATTGGAAAACCAATCCCCAGTGTGTCAGAGTTAGTGGACCCTAGGCAGTGCTCACACTGGAGAGATTGGGAACCTAAATGACTATGAGTAGAGTTTTTTTTAAAAAAATCAGTACATAAAAGGGATAAGGGCAGGTTTTAAAACAGTTGGGATTTCAGAAGAAACAGGATTCAGAATATAGAGTTGCAGGTAGAACTGCACCAAGAGGACAAACAGAATTCATGCTCAATCACATAGCTCAAACAAACTGAAATCTAGTGAAGTTAAATATTTAGACTAGTACTTATCACAAAAGCAGTTAGGCAAAACACGTTGGCCAGATACATGAAATAAACAGACGGGCAGGGAAATTAAGCAACAAATTGACTGATTAAATATTCATAGTGTGCAAAGTTCAGAATAGGTATAGAATTAACTAGCAGTACATGAAACAAATTGAACCTTAGACTAACCTATGAGAGGATTCATATTATTCGAAATAACTTAGTCCTAAGTTAACAGTGTTACTAAATGAGATCATATAATCATGTGAAAGACAAAATTGATACAAGCAGTTAAGCAAGGTGTAAAGAATGAAATTGCAAAGGTTAGGGCATACCAGTTAGGGGAGAAAGTAAACAGGAAGATGAAAGCAATTGGAATCCAAGAGTCTAGCCTTGGCTTTCAGCCGGCTAGACAATGCAGCAAATCAGAGTGATAGAAAGAACTCAAATGTGTGTAAGTGTAGGTTTGTAAGAGTGAGCTTAGTCTCAGCGTGTCTTCTAAAATCAGAACAATGAAAGGTTATATAGCACATAGTAGAGTAAACCAAAAAAGGCAGGCACATCAATCGGCACACAAATAAGGTATACAAAAATCAATCAATTAGGGCTAACGGGAATAATTTGACAATAAGTGTAACTCAAATTAAGGAGAGTCTTTCACGGAGTAAATCAGTAGACAAGATTAAGGCTAAATAAGGCAAGTAGTAAATCCAGAGATCATTTACAGGTCGGTCAAAACAATCAAAACCCATAAATCAAGCTAGCAATATAACTAAGGAAAGTAGTACCAGATACGAATCACATATAAGGAAAGAATAAATAAAAATCTTTTCAGAGAGATATCAGTTTTAAAAGGAAAGCACAATTTTCGAACCCTAATTAAGCAAGTAAATAAGTTAATCAATTTAATTGACAGAACCACAGTAAACGGGCAAAACAATATAATCCAAAGTCAAATAGTGAAAAACCATAAGGTGTAAAGACATAGAGATGAAACTCAGTCGAAAAAGTAAAGGAAGAAATCCAGAGTTAACACTTAAACATTTTAAAACATTTTTTGCAGAAACTTCTTAAAAATTGAAACCCTAGATTTTAGCGAAAACAAAGATCAGTTGACAATAATAGGAAAATATAGCAGAATCTTAAAGGAAAAGCAACAAACAAACTCAAACCGCTTCAGATCTAAAGAGATCTGAATAGATTTAGATAGAAATAGTAAAACCTAAGTAGAGGTGAGAAAAATCTGGTTTGAACCAGAGATTTGAAGCCATAAGCATGAAGACATTAATACTCACAGACATAGGAGTCAACATAGACGGATTCGTCGAGAAAATGAGGGATTTGAACCGAGTCTGTTCGAATCCCTTTGAGATTCCCTCAAGCATCATGAAAATCGAAACACCAGTAGAGGTAGGGGGCTGATAGGGCCTAGGATTGAATAAATAAACCATGAATCGAAGGGGTTTTCATGACGGCGGGCTAGGGTTAGGAGGAGGGTGAGAGAGAGAAGAGAAGAGGGAAACGGTTTCAAGGGCGGCGGATTTTGTAAAATGAGTAGGGTTTTGGGTTCGTTTGGCTAATTAAAAATGGAAGGTTGGTTCTGGGTCGTTGATCTTTTGAGATCAACGGCCAGGATTAGATGTAGGTTGGGCGGTTATGGACGGGTAGGGTAATTAGGTTTGGGTATTGGATATTGGGGTAACTGGGTTAGGATAATTGGGTTGGGTAGGTTATTGGGCTATTGGGTAGGTCCGGAAATTTTATTGAAGATGGGCTATGTTTTAAATACCCACTTAATTTAATAAAATAATTTATAAAAATAGTTTATAATTGATGAAAAAATGCTATTTATGCATGAAAATGATTTAAATAATTACTTAGTATTATAAAAATATAAAAGGTCATTTTCGTGTAAAATAAAGTAATTATGCACACATGGGCTATTATTGCAAAGAGAAGGCAATGCTTAGCCTTATGCAAATAGAGAGGCATGGCTTAGCCTCGTACAGGATTGAGACAAGGCTTAGTCTCATGCAAAGATAAGGCAGTGCTTAGCCTTATTCAAGGTGGAGACAGAGCTTAGTCTCATGCAAGGAGAAGGCAATGCTTAGCCTTATGCAGGATTGAGACAAGGCTTAGTCTCATGCAAAGAGAAGGTAGTGCTTAGCCTTATGCAAGGTGGAGACAGAGCTTAGTCTCATGCAAGGATAAGGCAATGCTTATCCTTATGCAAATAGAGAGGCAGGGCTTAGCCTCGTGCAGGATTGAGACAAGGCTTAGTCTCATGCAAAGAGAAGGCAGTGCTTAGCCTTATGCAAGGTGGAGACAGATCTTAGTCTCATGCAAAGAGAAGAGTAAGAGCGAAGTATTCTTAGCTGACAATATGTTTCGTGCATAGTGATTGTGTTGTTGCAACGATGTTCGTCATGATGATATAGTCTTGCATCCAAAGAAAAATTCGTGAGTTTTGCAGGGGAAGGTTGATTTGTGCCTTTGCTTGCTCGATTTGCTTCGCTGTCTGAAGATCCCGTTCAAGCTATTAGGGTAGTGTTTGCTTAAGCAAAGTTTCTTTTACAAAAGCATGCGTGCATAATTTTCAAAAGACATAGTAGTATATATTTTAGAAATTAGTTATATGAACCAGTAACTGTGACATAATCAGAGACATTGCGACTTCCTCTGCCGTAGAATTTTGAGGGTCCTCCTCAAAATTCTGCCCCAGTTAACTAGATGACTTTTCTGAATACTCCATATGATGCGGTTGGCTGAACTTGCTTTGGAATTTTGAGGGTCCTCCTCAAAATTCTGCCCCAGTTTCTGATTGTGGGAAAAATGGAAATTTTATTGAATTATGACCGAACCCACACGGCTGCCTACGTATCCCCTCTTAAACGGGAATCAGGTCGAGTGTAGTTCGATTTACATCATATGAAGAAGCATAAAATGGTTTAGACATAGTATTTTTTGGCTGCATATGAATTTATAGGCTTTGGCCAGATTTCTCCGTCCATCTCTGCGAGTATGAGTGCTCCTCCTGTCACTACTCTATGAACCATGTAAGGACCTTGCCAGTTGGGAGAGAGTTTCCCTTTGGCCTTATCTTGATGTGGAAAGATCCGTTTCAGTGCCAGTTGCCCTGGCGTGAACTGTCTTGGTCTGACCTTTTTATTGAAAGCCCTGGACATTATATTTTGATAGAGCTGGCTATGACACACTACATTCATCCTCTTGCTGTCTATGAGGTCTAGTTGCTCATAGCGGATCCTTATCCATTCTGTGTTGTTGAGTTCGTCTTCTTGTATGATCCTCAAAGAAGGAATTTCCACTTCGGCGGGAATGACAGCTTCAGTACCATAAACTAGCAGATAGGGAGTTACCCCGGTTGATGTGCGGACTGTGGTACGGTATCCCAGTAAGGCGAACAATAGCTTCTCGTGCCATTGTTTGTGATTCTCTACCATTTTCCTTAGTATTTTCTTGATGTTTTTGTTGGCAGCTTCCACGACTCCATTCATTTGAGGCATGTATGATATAGAATTCTTGTGTTTGATTTTGAAAGCTTCACACATGGCCTTCATTAGGTCACTGTTGAGATTGGCGGCATTGTCGGTGATGATGAACTCTGGAACTCCAAATCGACAAACGATTTGGTCGCGGACAAAATCCGCAATGACCTTCTTGGTCACAGCTTTGTAAGATACAGCTTCAAGCCATTTATTGAAGTAGTCAACGGCCACTAGAATGAACCTGTGCCTGTTTGAGGCGGTGGGCTCGATTGGACCGATGATGTCCATCCCCCAAGCAGTAAAGGGCCAATGTGAGCTCGCTGCATTAAGCTCATTTGGCGGCAATTTTATTATATCTGCATGTATCTGACATTGGTAGCAATTCTGGACATACCGGATGCAATCTGTCTCCATGGTCATCCAAAAGTAACCGGCCACGAGTATCTTCTTGGCCAAGACAAAGCCATTCATGTATGGACCGCAGGTTCCGTCATGTATCTCCTTGAGCAGTTTAGAAGCCTCTTTTGCATCAACACACCTTAACAATCCCAGATCGGGAGTTCTCCTGTATAGGGTTCCTTCGCTTTGGAAGAAGTGATTGGACAATCTCCGAAGGGTGCGTTTCTGAGTATGGTTGGCATGCTTTGGGTATTCTCCTTTTGTCAAATATTATTTGATGTCGTGGAACCAGGGATTTCCCTCCGTTTCTTCTTCAACATGAGCACAATATGCCGACTGATTACGAATCCTTACTGGAATGGGATCGATGAAGTTCTTGTTTGGATGTTGTATCATTGATGACAAAGTAGCCAATGCGTCAGCAAACTCGTTCTGAATCCTAGGGACATGCCGAAACTCTATTTTTGTGAACCTCTTTTTCATTTCTTGCACATGATGCAGGTATGGAAATATCTTGAAATTCTTGGTAGCCCATTCACCTTGTACTTTGTGCACCAGAAGATTTGAATCGTTGATCACTAGCAGTTCCTGAATGTTCATATCAACAACCATGTTGATCCCTAATATGCAAGATTCATATTCCGCCATGTTGTTAGTGCAGGGGAATCTGAGTTTTGCAAACACCGGATAATGTTGACCAATTTCTGATACTAAGACGGCTCCAATGCCGACTCCTTTGAGTTTTGCCGCCCCGTCGAAGAACATTCTCCAACCATCGTAGGCTTCAGCAATGTATTCTCCTACAAATGATACCTCTTCATCAGGAAAATACGTTTGCAGGGGTTCGTATTCTCCTCCCACAAGATTTTCAGCAAGATGGTCTGCCAATGCTTGTCCTTTGAATGCTTTATGAGTTACATAGATGATGTCGAACTCACTCAACAAGATTTTCCATTTGTCCAGCTTCCCGGTGGGCATAGGCTTCTGAAAGATGTATTTCAAGGGATATATCCTCGATATGAGGTACATCGTATAAGCACAGAAGTAATGTCTTAGTTTCTGAGCTATCCAGGTTAATGCGCAGCAAGTGCGTTCCAACAAAGAGTACCGCTCTTCATAAGGAGTGAACTTCTTGCTCAGGTAATAGATGGCATGTTCCTTTCTCCATGTCTCGTCATGCTGTCTCAAAACGCAAACGAAAGCTCCATCTAACACTATAAGGTAGAGTAACAGTGGTCTTCCCGGCTCTGGTGGGACTAAAACTGGTGGCGTGGACAATATTCCTTGATTTTGTCAAAGCCTTTTGACAATCCTCGGTCCAACTAGTTGTTGCATCCTTCTTCAGCATTTTGAAAATTGGCTCACATATTACTGTGGACTGTGCTATGAAGCGGTTGATGTAGTTGAGGCATCCCAGGAAACTCATCACATATTTCTTGCTTTTTAGTGGTGGTAATTCTTGGATGGCTTTGACCTTTGATGGGTCCAATTCTATTCCTCGGTGACTGACAATGAATCCCAACAACTTTCCGGCAGGAACCCCGAATGCACACTTTCCAGGGTTTAGCTTTAGCTTGTATTTTCGCAATCGGTCAAAGAATTTCCTCAAGTCTTCTATGTGATATGTGTCCTTCTTGGATTTAATGATGACATCATCCACATATAAACTCTATCTTTTTATGTATCATGTCACGAAAAATAGTTGTCATGGCCCTCATGTAGGTAGCCCCAACATTCTTTAGACCGAATGGAATCATTTTGTAGCAGTACACTCCCCATGGTGTAATAAAGGTTGTTTTCTCGACGTCTTCTTCATCCATCCAGATCTGATGGTAATCTGTGAAGCAATCTACAAAGGACTGGAGTTCATGATTGGCACAATTGTCGATCAGAATGTGTATATTCGGCAGCAGGAAATCATCCTTTGGGCTGGCTCTGTTGAGATCCCGATAATCAACACAAACTCTGACTTTTCCCATCCTTCTTCGGAATAGGCACAATGTTGGCTAACCAAGTTGGATATGAAACTACCCTGAGGACCTTGGCTTTATCTGCTTAGTAACTTCCTCCTTGATTTTCAGGCTCATGTCCGACTTGAATTTCCTGAGTTTCTGCTTTACTGGCATACACATTGGGTTTGTGGGAATCTTGTGGGCCACAATAGTTGTTCTTAACCCGTCCATATCGTCGTATGACCATGCAAGGATGTCCTCGTATTCTTTCAGGAACCGAGTGTATCCTTCTTTCTCTGACGGTGACAAATGGATGCTTATGCGGGTTTCCTTGACAGTTTCAGAATTTCCCAAGTTGACTATCTCAGTTTCGTCCAGGTTGGATTTGGGCTTGTTCTCAAAATCCTCTACCTCTCTGACAATCTCTTCAGGTATTACATCCTCCTCTTCTGAATCACTGTCCTTTTGTTGCGTTGTCTCATTACATGTCACAGTTGTCGATTCATCAAGATAGGAAATAGTAATGCCCGGGACTCGTCGGGCCCATAATGGTCTAACAATCCAGTTCTTGAGGAATTTTCCTCTCTCCACAGCTTGGATGGTGGGGACTCCTTTCTTCTCCTTCTCGACGATCACACAGCAGTCCATGTCATCATTTTCCAAGAATAAATTCCTTAATGCTGCCAATTCTTCTTCTTCCTCTGATCCCCATATGAGCCTGATGTAAAGTCTGACTTAAGTGCGGTACGGGCTGTTCAAGGGGTAGTATGGAGCACGCCACGGTGGTGACCAATCATCGTATTCCTACCAGGTGTATTGATACCCCAGCTCAAAGGTGGTATCATGGCGCTTCAACTATATTAGCTTGGAGATACCCTGAAGGTTTTTACCATGCTCTCTGCCAGGTTCATATCTTTTCTATGCCAATATGCTCTCTATTTTGCTACTCCAACACTTATCCTTTTCTATTGCATTAACACACTCGATGCGGTGGTAAGTTTCTCCACCTAACCTCTTTCTGTTTTCAACCACCGGGACAGTCTGACTGGTGTAAATGAGGTTACTCCCATCTCCATGGATGATTACTTCTTGATGATTCCACTCAAATTTCCCAGCCTGGTGCAAAGTAGATGCTACAACCACAACAGCATGTATCTAAGGTCGTCCCAACAACAAATTGTAGGAGGCGGATGTGTCCAGCACATGAAACTCAACATCAAACCAGGTGGGACCCATCTGCAGGCAGAGATTAGCTTCTCCAATTGTAGCCCTTTGAGACCCATCGAACGCTTTCACATTCATAGTCCCTGCTTGTATCTCGTGTAAACCCTTGCCCAACCTCTTCAGAGTTGTCAACGGGAAAATGTTGAGGCTAGATCCTCCATCTATCAAAACTCTAGCGATAAACTTATCTTCGTATTGCACTATGATGTGCAGTGCCCTGTTGTGACTTAACCCTTCAGGCGGCAGCTCGTCCTTATGGAAAGTGATCTTGTGGCTTTCTAGCACTTTCCCCACCATATTGGCCATTTCTCCGCTAGTGATGTTGTTGGAACATATGCTTCATTCAATAACTTCATTAGAGCATTCCTGTGTGCCTCAGAATTTTGCAGCAACGACAGGATAAATATTTGGGCGGAGGTCTTGTTTAGATGATCGATGATAGAGTACTCCCTTGCATGTACCTTCCTTCAGAGGTCATCTAGACTAATCTCAATAACGGACGGTTTACTGAAAGCTTGCTTACTGGCTTCTCCCAAATGTTCAGGTGTATAAACTCTTCCTGTTCTAGCCATTCCTTGTTCAACACCAGATTCTTCCATCTTTGACCTTCCTTTTCTTCTAGACTCGGCCACATAATCCCATGGTACAGCATTGGAACTGAAGGGCGATGTGGTTTCCACCGTCACAGTGAAAGGTATGGCCACCTCCACCTTAAATGGAGCGGGTATTGCTGCAAGTGGGGTCACTTCTACCTCAAAGGGAGCTGATGCGGGTACCTCAACTTCAACTGGAGGTTGTACCTGTACCACAATGGGATTGAGCGTGACTCCAAGCTTCTTAGGATCATCACATTCCCAAATAAGCCCGATTGACCCCTCGGGATCCCACTCTTCATCAGTTTCTATTACATCAACCCCTTCGCCTCTATGATCTGGGAGGGGATTGTTGCGGACATTAGGTGCAGTTTACTTTGCCTGTATGACCTTATTATCGATCAGTGTTTGGATCTTGTCTTTCAAGGTGCGGCACTCGTCAACAATGTGTCCCTTCATACCGGAATAGTACGCACAGGTCTTGTTTGGATTGACCCATTGAGATGAATTCTCCATTTCCACAGCGGAAATAGGGGTGACATAACCAGCAGCTTTCAACCTTTCGTACAACTGGTCGATGGGTTTAGCAATGGAGGTGTACTGTCTGGGTGGTTTGCAGTCAAAATTAGGCCTGGGTTTTTGGTAGTTTAGACGAGTTGGAGGTGACTGATAATAGGATGGTTGGGAATTATAGGTATGGTAGGCAGTAACAGGTTGGGAATATCTGGGAGGTGATGGTTGGTATGTGGGTGGAGGTGTTTGGTATACAAATGGAGTTTTTGGGCCTTGGGAAACCATTACTATTCCCACTTCTTTCTTCCTTGATATGACACCTGATTGTAGTGCTTTATTTGTGGCCTACAGTGCCTCGAAATTTGTCACCGTTCCACTTTTAATACCCTCCCTGGTCCTTTCTCCGAGCTTGATGATATCGGAGAACTTGTGATTCTCTATTACCATTAACCTTTTGTAATATTGCGGATCCTGAACCCTAACAAAGAACTTGTTCATCTGTTCCTCATCTAATTCTGGCCTAACCTTTGTTGCTTCTGACCTCCACTGAGTACCATACTCACGGAAAGTCTCAGTTGGTTTCTTATTGAGGTTCTAGATATAGAAAACATCAGGTGCATTCTCTGTGTTGAATCTGAATCTGTCCATGAAATCTGACGCCATGCTCACCCAATTAGCCCATTTCTTAGGATTCTGGCTTATGTACCAGGATAGGGTGTCTCCAGTGAGGCTTCTCATGAATAGCTTCATGTGAATCCTTTCATCCTTTCCAACCCCTACGAGCTTGTCACAGTAAGTTCTCAAGTGAACCATTAGGTCACCTGTTCCATCAAGCATTTCGAAATTGGGAGGTTTGTAACCCTCCGGCAGTTCCATATCTGGCTGAATGCACAAATCCTCGTAATTCAGACCTTCGATTCCTTTGCCTCCTTCAACTCCCTGAACTCGGCTTGTGAGTTTCTTGAGCTCCCCTGCCATGTTCTTAATAAGCAGGTACTTCTCAGCGGATTCTGGTGTATATGAGATTGGTTGAGTGGAGTGGGGTAAGGTTTCCACGTATATAGGGTTTTTTGGTGAAGGCCAGGAATTTGGGTATAGTGGTCATCATTGGTTGAATTTTGGGAATCGGGGATAGGTTGTGGGGTATTCTGAGGAGTGTGGTAAGTGGTTTGCGGGTATTGAGTCGGGAGATGCTAATGTTGAGGAGGTGTAGGTATGGGTAAAGGATTTTGAGGAGGGGTTGTATATTGATGGGGTATGAGAGGATTCTGCGGGCGTTGGTCGGGTGCATTCTGGGGAGGTGTCGGTTTTTGGGTATTTGGATGGTTGATATCTGGGACGTTTAGTGTGAGGGAGAGGTTCGCCAAGTTACGGACCTGCTCAAGCTCACCTTGTAGTTCAAGTATTTTCTTTTCAAGCCGCAAAACCAAGTCATTTGGTGCCGGAGTACTCAGACCATCAGAAGTTTCCACATTCTCAGCATGTGCGGTGTTGTCGCACTTATATTATCCATCTTAGCTTTCCCTTTGCCTTTGGATGCACTTGAAGGAGGAGGTGGTGGAGGGCCTCTGGATCTGGTGTAATATGCTGATGATGCCAGTATGTGTGAACCAACCAGTTAGGGGAATGGGAATAATAAAAAAGGGAAGAAAAGCAAAAGGTAACCAAGTCAGTAAGGGTTCCAAAAAGAGTTTGCCATATTTAAACACATAGTGTGGGAATGTAAATTCGCATCCTAATTTGGGAGCCTCGTTTTGCCCGAGGTAGGACTAGCGACAAATTGATTTGGAGAACTTCAGTGCCAATAATTGCCTCATTTCATTAATGTAAAATAGATGAATCTAAAACGACACTAAATAAGATAAGTCACTAATGAAACTTGGCCTTATTACATTTGAAAAGAAAAAACGAATAAACCTAATCTACTTGGTCCCAGAAGGAACTTCTCCAGGCCTGGCTCCCTTGACTCCATCGATCAGGTTCCCCAGGTCGCGCATGTCCAGCAGCAGGTATGCCCTTGCTAGATGTCCTCCTTCGATATCTTCCGCATTCTGGCAGTCTATGACTCTTTTCCTCATCTTCCCTTCCAATTCCATCAGACCCTGCTCCAGATATTCTAACCTTTCATTCGATCTGGTAGTCATTTCCTTCCATCCATTGACTATTTCCATATCAGACCTGTGTTGTTCCATATGCTCGGCCTCGGACTCGCGAACCCTTTTGCGTAGTCTGTTATACTTCACCTGTGCTTCAGCAGCTTCATCTATGACTCTGTTTCCTCGACCGACCCCTGGCTCGACTATTCCTGCTATGCAGTCCTCCAA
The DNA here is from genome assembly GCA_005239535.1 of Nicotiana rustica. Classification (NCBI taxonomy): domain Eukaryota; kingdom Viridiplantae; phylum Streptophyta; class Magnoliopsida; order Solanales; family Solanaceae; genus Nicotiana; species Nicotiana rustica. The sequence goes on from ML512104.1 coordinate 69,336, forward strand.
CCATGATGGGTAAAAGTACACGTGCCCTGCGTGATATCGGTCTGGCTCGATGGTGTCCCTTTCCATAATAATCTTTAGGTGCCATATATGCTGAGCTTCACATTTGTATGGGAGGTCGTCATCCTGAAAATCTGCATTATAATGACTCATTTTAATGATCTGCGGTATGAACTGCTTCCTGCCTGCTTGTCCAATAACCCTGATGGGAACATAAGGGTATATGCCCCTTAACCCGATCAACACCAAGTGTGGAACGTCCCTAGACCTGATGATGAACTCGTCAGTAGGGAACCATTCGAACATCCATTGGACCTGATCCTCAGTCAAATTTTCGAAAAACTGCACCCATTCTGTAGCACTCTCTGGTTGAGCAAACCTGTCTGGGATATAGGTCATTCTCTTAGGGTGATGGAAAGCTATATGATAATTTCACGGCCATCACGGCAACTTTTGACGGTATTGACCTCTCTGGTAGCGGTCCAAAGGCCCGATATATGTCTGCTATGATCATAGGGACAATGGTATATGTTTTCCCTTCGATCCCCTCCATTAGGGTTTTTGTTACAATGGCCAGTCTGGTATGAATTATGTCCCTTTTCATCGGAAACACTATCATACCCAGGAAGAAAACGATGAACACAAAAACCTTGCGGTGAATACAATCCAAGGAAGTGATAGAGAATTCATCATGGTAGATACGATAGGATTTTCTATGACCATATCCTTCATAGAGATAGTCAAAGGGTATGTAGGATTTCTTCAGGCACTCCAAATTGTCGTTCTTTTTCAGACGCATTATTTTCAGAAACCCCCTAGTGGTACGGTTTTCTGGCACCAATAAATCGGGACTGTCCCAAGGCAGTCCAACGAATCCCCCTATTTCTTCCAAGAGAGAGGTCATTTCTATGTTTCCAAAGCGAAATACGGATCTTTCACTGTCCAAGAACGTTGTGGCGGCTTCAATCAACACATTATTCGGTTGGATATGCAATAAAGAAGGCAAATTTCCCAGGACCTTTTTCACATGTTTTTTGTCACTTGATGAAAGATCTTCCCACCAATCTAGCAACAATGGTGGTACGGATCATGCCGAACCTGGGGACTTTGTGTCTCATGTTTTTCAAAACAAATAAGGTTAGACACTTTCCCCCTCCAGATTCGACTATTTATACATCAGTGATTAGCATATTGGCACTTATTTCTCCAAATTAATGCACATATCGTGGTTGCGTCCATTGGGATTATGGAAACCCCGGTGGACTTTTGGACAAGTCTTTTATTAAAGGGTTATTATGTGGACAACATATTAACCGTGTCTAGGTTTGACCATGATGCATGTACAATTAATCAGAGTAAGGTTTCTATGGAGGTCTAGACTGGTACCCTCAAGCGGACAACTTGAGAGGGAAAGGCACGGAACCGTCGACTGCACCACTGATCGACTAGTTTTATCGAAAATAAGTCTTATGCAACAGATTTATGCATGGTATGATAAAAATCGACTTCAAAGGGATGATATATAGGAAGATCCCAATCACTCATCAAGCGTTGCTATGGTATTGATTACGCACGAGTGGAATATGATGTTGAGCATGATTTATGCAACATAAAATAGCATGTTGTCACGTATTTGCACGTTAAAAATAATAAATGTGGTATTTAATAATTGAAAAGGCTTTTTTAAAAAAGGAAAGAAAACAAAGAGACAAGTCAGTTTCATAATAAAGAGTAATAAAACAAGAAAGAAAAATCGTAAAGGCTTAAAAAATAGGCAAATAAATTCACATAAAGTGGGAAAGGGAAAGGGTGTGCAAGTATTAACAGAATAAAGCATGCTTAAAGACTAATTCAAAAAAATCAGGTTCGTTATGGTAAGAGCCTAAGGGTTATCCCCACCAGAGTCGCCATGTTGTCATGCCCCCCTTTTTCCCCTCGCGGAAATCGGGGTTTCGACATTTAATGAGACAACTCCCTTCCCTTTTTGGTATGGGATATGAGATTGGAAGAGTCGCCACCTAACGGATTATGGTGCGTTAGGACACTTTAAAGCAAATAACTCATAAAACTAGTTTACATTACCAGAGATCGGGCAAGGGCTCGAAATTACCTTGAGGGGAAGGTGTTAGGAACCCCTCGAGGTCCACAACGGTGGGTCCCGGCCGAACTTAATTAAGCGAATTAGTCATTAAAGGAAAATAGAGTAATTTAGACAACTATTATTTTAAAGCAGGAATTAAAGGGGTCCTAAGTTTCTTAACCTATAGGATCATTTCCATGCAATACTTGGTAACTTTCCCCAAGTTAGGGTACTACACATAGTATTAGCGCACAGGTCATCATCTCCTTTACTACCCAATTAACTATCTTTCAGTTATTACCTAAGCGTTCTAATAGCTTCTAACTCGTGCCTTAAGCGTGCACTACCCGTCCCTTACCTATGGTCCTGGAGGTGTTTAGGACCTCTATTTTAAGGTAGTTCTAGACTAACCTATGATGCTTAAAAATGAGAAAGCTAAGCGACAAACAAAAATTTAGATAGGACTGTCACATAAGAGCAAATAGGGGCTCATGTTAACCTCCACAATTAAACAGCAGATGCACGCAACTCAGACAACTTTTATTAGTTTAAGACCCTATAGGCAGGATATCTAGATGAGCATAGACAGAATATAAGACAACAGTTTATTAAAAAGGGTATTGGGACCTATTGGGTTGCCTACTGATTTTGATTAAAACTCTGGATCTGGCAGACTTCAAGCAGTACTAAACCTCAAATCTTTTTTTAGCCCATAATTCTCAATAATCCTACAGGCTTGCCTAAGTGATAACCAAAACAAAATTCTATAGGCATGGTATCTAAATTGTTAATTATAGACCTATAACAACGAGCTACTAATTTTAACATATAGGTTTTTATCCTTTATACCCTATAGGCATGCTTTCTAATTTGCAGAACTAGTTAACTCATATAGGCATGATTTCTAGGTGTTAGAACTGATTTCACCCTATAAGCATGATATCTATTAGTTTAAATCCTATAGACATGATTTCAAGGTTTTGAAACTGGTTTTTTTATCTCCTATAGGCATGGTATCTAAATTGAAACCGGTTTTTATCTCCTATAGGCATGATATCTAAGTCGTATGCGGGCAGAATTTTAAGCAACTTGCCAGGAAGGTTATTATTCAAACAAATAGAATCCTATAGATATGGTCTAATGCATGTATGTTATAAAATATGCACGGATCCTATAGACAGGATTTCTAATGCAAGGGGTCTATAAACAGGACTTCCAGTTATGTGAGTAAAATACTGAACAAAGCAATTAGAAAATCCTATAGCTAGGATCTCTAAACAAGTAGTAGCATTCACATGATTCAATCAACATAATAAACCTATAGGCAGGATTTCTACCTAAATATTGAGCAAAGATATATAGAAACCCCTCCCCAGCTTTTACTAATAACCCCAGATCTGTAATTACAGAGATTATTACAGCCGCAATATGAATAAATTACATAACAGAATTCATTACACTATAGGGAGCCTTAGCAGACCCAATGAACCTGGGAACCAAGCCTTCCAAACATAACCACTTTGAAGCACAGCATAGGTATTCACAGCATATTAGAACCAGATTTCCAGTGTGTCAAAGTTCCCAAGGGCCTCAGTCAACACAGGAAAATGCTCACACCAGAACCACATTCCGAAGATAGTTCGAGAGATTGGAAAACCAATCCCTAGTGTGTCAGAGTTCAAAGGAGTCTCAAGTGGACCTTAGGTAGTGTTCACACTGGAGTGGTTGGTAACATAAATGACTAGGAGTAGGGTTTTTTTTTAAAATCAGTACATAAAAGGGATAAGGGGTAGGTTTTAAAACAGTTGGGATTTCAGAAGAAGCAGGATTCAGAATATAGAGTTGCAGGTAGAACTGCACCAAGAGGACAAACCGAATTCATGCTCAATCACATAGCTCAAATAAATTGAAGTCTAGTGAAGTTAAATATTTAGATTAGTACTTATCACAGAAGCAGTTAGGCAAAACAATTGAGTTGGCCAGATAGATGAAATAAACAGACAGGGCAGGGAAATTAAGCAACAAATTGACTGATTACATGTTGATAGTGTGCAAAGTTCAAAATAGGTATAGAATTAACAAACAGTGCATGAAACAAATTGAACCTTAGGCTAACCTTTGAGAGGATTCATATTATTCGAAATAACTTACTCCTAAGTTAACAGTGTTACTAAATGAGATCATATAATCATATGAAAGACAGAATTGATACAGGCTAGTCAAGCAAGGTGTAAAGAATGAAATTGCAAAGGTTAGGGCATACCAGTTAGGGGAGAAAGTAAACAGGAAGATGAAAGCAATTGGAATCCAAGAGTCTAGCCTTGGCTTTCAGCCGGCTAGACAATGCAGCAAATCAGAATGATAGAAAGAACTCAAGTGTGTGTAACTGTAGGTCTGTAAGAGTAATCTTAGTCTCAGCGTGTCTTTTAAAATCAGAACAATGAAAGGTTTATATAGCACATAGTAGAGTAAACCAAAAAAGGCAGGCAAATCAATCGGCACACAAATAAGGTATGCAAAAATCAATCAATTAGGGCTAACGGGAATAATTTGACAATAAGTTCAACTCAAATTAAGGAGAGTCTTTCACGGAGTAAATCAGTAGACAAGAATGAGGCTAAATAAGGCAAGTATTAAATCCAGAGATCAGTTACAGGTCGGTCAAAACAATCAAAACCCAGAAATCAAGCCAGCAATATAATTAAAGAAAGTAGTACTAGATATGAATCACATATAAGGAAAGAATAGGTAAAAATCTTTTCAGAGAGATATCAGTTTTAAAAGTAAAGCACAATTTTCGAACCCTAATTAAGCAAATAAGTTAATCAATTTAATTGACAAAACCACAGTAAACGAGCAAAATATTATAACCCATAGTCAAATAATGAAAAACCCTAAGGTGTAAAGACATAGAGATAAAACTCAGTCAAGAAAGTAAAGGAAGAAATACAGAGTTAACACTTCAACGTTTTAAAACATTTTTTTGCAGAAACTTCTTAAAAATTGAAATTCTAGCTTTTAGGGAAAAACGAAAATCGGTTGACAATAATAGAAAAATATCGCAGAATCTTAAAGAAAAAGCAACAAACAAACTCAAACCGCTTTAGATCTCTTTAGATCTGAACGGATTTAGCTAGAAATAGTAAAACCTAAGCAGAGGTGAGAAAAATCTGGTTTGAACCAGAGATTTGAAGCCATAAACACATGAAGATATTAGTACTCACAGACATAAGAGTCAACACAGACGGATTCTTTTGAGAAAACGAGGGATTTGAACCGAGTCTGTTCGAATCCCTTTGAGATTCCCTCAAGCAACATGAAAATTGAAACACCAGTAAAGGTAGGAGGCCGGATAGGGCCTAGGATTGAAGAAATAAACCATGAATCGAAGGAGTTTTCACGACGGCAGGCTAGGGTTAGGAGGAGGGTGAGAGAGAGAAGAGAAGAGAAGAGGGAAAGGGTTTCAAGGGCGGCGGATTTTGTAAAATGAGTAGGGTTTTGGGGTCGTTTGGCTAATTAAAAATGGAAGGTTGGTTCTGGGCCGTTGATCTTTTGAGATCAACGGCCAGGATTAGATGTAGGTTGGGGCGGGTTATGGACGGGTAGGGTAATTTGGTTTGGGATTGGGTATTGGGGTAACTGGGTTAGGATAATTGGGCAGGGTAGGCTATTGGGTAGGTCCGAAAATTTAATCGAATAGGGGTTATGTTTTAAATACACACTTAATTTAATAAAATAATTTATAAAAATAGTTGATAAATGATGAAAAAATGCTATTTATGCATGAAAATGATTTAAAATAATTACTTAGTATTATAAAAATATAAAAGGTCATTTTTGTATAAAATAAAATAATTATTCACACATGGGCTATTATTGCAAAGTCAATGCAATTATAACCTACATATATAATTATGCATAAAATAATTAAAGCTTAATATAAATATAGATGATAAAAATTAAGCAATAAAAATTATTATAAAATTATTTGTGATGCAATTAATAATTATTTAGACAATAAAATAATGGAATAAATTAATTTAAAATCCTTTTAAAATTACAAAAAATTATGGAAAATAACTAATTGATGCTCATGCATTATTTGAAGGTATATATGCATTTTAAAAATAATATAGGGAAAAATTGGGTATCAACAATTGTGCTTATGTTTTATCCTCCCCCAACCCCTTACTTTGATGGTTCATTGTTTTCTTGTGAAGTTAATAGGAACAAAGAACCCAGAGATGATGACTTGAAAGAGATCAAGGATATGCTAAAGTTCCTTGTGGAACAAAATAATGTAAAACAACTGCACATACAAAGGCAAGATGCTGCTATTCGCAACCTTGAGGCACAAGTGAGTCAACTAGTTGAAGCATTTAATGCTCAACAAGCCAATGTGACGCTTAGGCTCATTTTTTGACTCTTGTATAAGTACCTTAAATTGTATAGCTTAACTTTGCTTAACTGTTTTGACTAGAGTGTCTTAATGAAGCCAATCCTGACTGAGTTATGTGCCATATGTGTGTGAGATTTGTGTGTTATTATGTGCATTGCATTTGATGTCTAGAACTTGCCCCGTGTGTTTGCAAAGTTAAATAGTAGTTTTGTTCAGTCTTGGAAATGATATATATATATATATATATATATTTTACCCGCCTAATTGTTATATATCGTAGTTAACCCCTTTGAGCATGTAATCATGTTTCTTTGGCAACCACATTACAAGCATTACCCATTTGTTTGAATTAACCATCTATTTGAACCTTTTAACCTCTCATGAGCACTTGAATTTTTATGAACTTTATAAAAGTTAAAGTGTGGAGTGATTGGTTTGGGTTTTGAGTGGAACTAATGAAATAAGGAGAAAGGTGCACTGTTTTGAAAAAGTAAGAGCCACTTGAATTGAAAAATAAAGAAAAGGAAAAAATAGTTGTATTGCTGTGAAAAAATTATATTCCTTGATAAGTGGTGACTCTTGATGTAATTGTGCTTAAAGAAGTATGGGATAATATACATTTATGTGAAGGTGGAGTTTGGTTTGACATAAGTATGGGGTTTGAATGTTAAAGTATATTTATTAAAGTGCTTAGGGAGGTGTAGTCACTCTTATATCTAAATGTATCCTACATGTCCGCAGCCTACATTACAACCAAATAAAGTCCTACTTGATCCTAGACTGAATGACTCGATTAGTAGAGTAGTACACTACGGGCAAGCCTATGGTGCATCTTTTGTGGCATGTGAATATTATTTCTGAGAGTGTGTGAATTCTTTCTATCTTGAGTTCTTAAGTGTTCTTAAATTTTATTGTGTGGAACTACTCTCTTTTGTTGTGTGAGGGCACTTGATTCATGAAGGAAAGGTAATGTCAATGAACTCCATATTAGAGTAAGTGGGTGAGTTGTGAATAATGCGTGGTACTTGTAAGTCACATCTTGAGGTGAAGATGTTACGCTTTTGTGCTTCGTCTATTTTAAGCATTCTTGGTGTGATAAGTTAGGAGAATTGTTTAAAAAGGTCGTGTCTATATAAAGTGTAGTTTGATTACTCTAGGACGGGCAACAGTTTAAGTGTGGGGTGTTGATGATAGGCTATAATTACGTATTTTATTCACTACTCTAATTTACTGCACTTTACTTGAGTTTGAGTTTGAGCTTTAATCATTAGTGTTTTGCACTAATTGTGTGTTTTATGCCTTGTAGGAGTGATTCCGAGTTATGTAGATGTTATGAAATGAATTCAAGTGATTTGAAGCTTTGAAGTCTGAGTAAAATCCTAATGAATTAAGTCGGGATCGTGTTCAGGGATTAACGGATGATAGTTAAGAACGAACGAAGAATTGAGTAGGCATATTGTACACTGTCTAGTAAAATACACATAACATTTAGCTTAGAACTCCATTTGGGCGGAATAATATATGGTTGGAAATCTAACTCAAAGGGATACAACTTGTATGCTTTAAGTTTTTCCAAATTCCAAATAGGACAGGGTGAAAAATTCTCTACACAGAATAATGGCCAAAATCCGCGGCCAGATCCGCGGACGTCCAGGCCTGGGAAAGTGTCCTTTTCGCGTAGGAGAAGGTATAATTATTTGGGCCCGACCATACTTGGTATATATACATGGAAAAATGGTATTTTAAGGACTGGGGACATACTTTTAACACAGATTCGACCTAAGGAGGCAGAGACACAATAGGAGCAAGGCGGGGAATTCTTCTACAGTTTTTCCTTCCTCTTCCTATTTTTCGTTATTGGTTATGTCTTTTAGTATTGTAGTTTTTACATACAATTATGAATAGCTAATTTGTTATCTAGGATTTTGATGGAACCTTTTGTAGGATAAATTCTTGTTATGCTTTTATATAATTGAGCCATTGGATTTCTCTACTTGTTCAACTACGTGTTTATTGTTGTTGATTGAGTGGACATCGTTTGACTGTGCCTATTTATTATGGTAATTCTTGAGAAAGGATACATATTTAGGTGGTTGTTGAACAACGTCACTCCTAACATATGTGAGAAATCAATACAACGGGTTTAAAGGTAGGATTAGAGATAACGAAACCTTGGTCCGATCGTAGTGAGCGGTTAGATAAAGCCAACTAGTGTAGTTCGAGAGAATATGTCTAGTAAATTTTTGTAGTTGCTCGAGAGAGAATTATGGTACCTAAAGTGCTCACGATCAGTAGAGAATACATAGGCGAAATTGTGGGGAACATAACGGGAAGAATTCCAACATTTGGAAAAATCATAACTCTAGACCTCATAAATTTAATCTCCAACCCTTAGTATCTTTAGTTGTTAATTTACTACTTTAGTTTCTTAGTTAATTAGTTAGATATAAGAATCTTAATGTTTATAAATTAGAAATTTATTCGAGCTTGTCTTCTTAGTGATATTGAATAATTATGGCGAAACCTTAGTTCTCTGTGGGATTCGACTTCGGACTTTTAGACCGTATTATATTTGCAGCGACCGCTTATCGTTTTTAAGACTAGAGTTGTGCATGATCAAACACAGAGTACTTATTACATACGCTTCTAGATTAAGCTAAAAAGGTATAAGTTAAAACCTCCTGCTACAAATAAACTAGTCTAAAAGACAACAGTTGGAACTGATTCTTCTAGTTGGTTCAAGTAGCTTTAGATTCGCACACTCAAATTTCACAGGAACCGCTTGCTAAATTGCCTCGCTAATTTTGCTCTCAATTATTGCTTAGCTTCTGCCTTTGTGTGTACATGTACAATAAGAACAACCTCCAATATATATGATTAGTAGATAAGGAATTAACTAGAGTTCTAATGCTACTCTTCCTTGGTGGAAGAGTTCTAGTTAATCTCAACTCCTCAAATCCTTCCTTATCTTAGATTTTATTCTTATTGAATAAGGAGTTTTTCTCCTTATTATTTTTGCAATCTTTTCGATCATGAGATATTTCTATTTTACCAGATTTTGTTTATCTTCTACATGTGCACTTCACGTGCCTTTAACTCTGCTTGTGTCTATATCTGCCAGTGATGGACCTGATTCATTTCTGAGTTCCTTTGTCAATCTTCAAAACTATTCAATTTCTTGGGCCAACAGATGATTACAAGTGAACAACGGGATTCTGAGCCCTTTCTTCT
>ML512104.1:79493-91534 GCA_005239535.1 Nicotiana rustica
CCCCAACCCCCACCCCCACCCCATTCTCTCACCTAGTATTTATACAAGGTATTCTCATTTATCAAACGGTCCTTAACCAGGGTACCTAAGTTTTTTTACCGTACTTTAGATTGACCCTCTGGAACGCTGTAACGTCGACTTCACCGTGCAGGTCTTCTGAGTGTACGACCTCGGCCGTGGCCGAGGCACTCGCCTCCATAGTGCCTCATAAATACAACTTTGGCTTACTCGACCCTTTGTCGTTCTTTTTTATGCGAATTTTCTTTTTTATCAGATTTCGACCCATACATGGTCGATTATGTATTTCGCTTTTATTTTACTATAGGATAGCATTATAGTTAAGAAATCACATTCGGGCTACAAGTATAAATGCTTAAGTTCATATCATTGCCTTTGAGAGTCCAGAAAAAAAGAAGAAAAAGAAGAAAAAGACGCATCTTATAAATTTAATAAATACCATATACAGGGAGCTAACTAAAAGTATAAATGCTTAAGCTCAGCGGATTCCCATTGAGAATCAACAAAAAAGAAATGTTATTATATCTATGTTAGGAAAATAGTGATTTCTCGATAGTCCCTCCTAAAGAATAAGAAGTTAAGCACATAATTGAGAAATGGGAGAAGATGGTCACAGCAACAATGACGTTTTTGTTTGCAGTTACTCCTCTCAGCAAGTTGTACTCAGCAGATCATTTGGAAGTACTAGTTGAGGCTCCTTAAACTGCTTGAGATTGCCTTTAATCGGATTCGTAACGTGGGGTTCATCAATGGGGGGAATGCTCTCTGTCGAGAGTTTCTCCAATTCCCATGGTCAAACTCGAGTTCTCTATTTAAGGACGGAGGGCTCCCATTCATATCCACCATACTTTTAGTGGTAAAAAATACTTTTAAACATTTTTTTTTACTAACTTAAAAAAAAAACAATTTTTATTCTCCAAGCGAAATGGTTAGGTGAGAATAAGTAAGATGTTACTATCAGTTTATCAATAGTGACATGGGTAATAGTAGTTGAATTTTCTCTAATTTATGTTTTTTTTATTGTGAACCATTACAAAAATGTTTATCCAGCTTGATTATATAAGTAGTAGTTTTATTTTATTTTTTGAAAGTGTTCCCCAATGTACTCTTTCGCTCTATGTTTGAATTATGTAATATAGTTTGACTCGATACAAATTTAAAAATAAACTTTGGAACTTGTGATTTTAACCGTACCATAACATTCATGTGTATATAAAAATTCTCATTAAAATAGGACGTCTAAGATAATTATTTTCAAATATAGAAGTGTGTCATCTCTTTTAACCAAACTAATAAGAAAACTGACAGGGACGGGAGGAAAGGAGTAGTTATTTCTAGAAGAAAAAGATATTTGTTGCCATCCCCAATAAGTTGATACTTTCTTCGTTCCAGTTTATGTGAACCTATTTCCTTTTTGGTCTGTTTTAAAAAGAATGACTCCTTTCTAAATTTGAAAATAATTTAGCTTAAATTTCTAATTTTACCCTTAACGAGAAACTTTTATAACTACACAAATGCACTGGGTCCTTTTCTAACTTGTTTAGGACCACAAATTTTAAAAAAATTTATTTTTTCGCGCTCAACAAACATGTTCACGTAAATTAGATCGCATTCAACAAAGACTGTTTGTTGTTAGTGGATCAACTGTGAAGGAATCTTTACTAACCTAAGCAAAATAACCGAAAAAAGTGAAAGATAACGACATAAACAAGCACCCATTACTAGCCAATCATGGGACAAACAAGTGGGACAGTTGCACTCCAAAATATATCTGCAAAAAATAGAAACTTATTATATCTGTGCAGAATTCATAGATTACAGAGGAAGAGGCTATAGAGTTAAGTGTATTTTGCTTTGCTCTTAGCCTTTGTGATTCTGTGAAAAATGTCTATGACTTCAATGGACCAATCCCTTCTCCCAAAAATTCATACTGATGACAAATTGGCTATTGATAATGCTAATACTTCCCACCAAGTTAGTAATGGTCTCTTTCTCTTTTTTTTCTATATGCTGTAAATTTATCTTTCTTCTTCCCTTGTTCTTTAAATTCCCAATTTGGGTTTCTTCTTTTATTTATGCTAGATTATGTATAAAATTGTTTACTTCGTCTTCTCGAGCCTCTCTACCCAGCGGAATAGAGGTAAGGACTGCGTACACACTATCCTCCTTAAACTCCTTCGTTGTTGTTGTATGTATAAAATTGTGTGAGTGCAGCCGGGGCCGGAGCTAGAGCGCGGAAAGGGTTCATCCGGACCCCCTCCGCCAGAAAATTATACTTTGTATATGAGGTCATATTTTTTTTTATGTATATGTATGTTAGATGATGAATCCCTTTTGAATCGTCTCGAGTGAAACTCCTGATTCCGCCACCGACTGCAGTCATTAATACTAAAAAATACTCCCTGCATCACATAGAAATTTGCGGTCAAAACAAGTCATAGATATTTTTAGAATACAACAACATAGTGTAGTAGCTACTAATTTTACAGATACAGTGTTATCATCACCCATGCGATCAGCGTGCAAACTTATCTTGTACTTTCTGATGTTTGTGAGGTACTAAAAGATTGTGGTTGCTGAATTCGAGTCATGTTGCTTCCTAAAGTTTAGTTTGTTGCAAACCTCTGAATGCCATAATCCCACTGATAAGTGTTTGAGGAGAAGAAAAGAAAGAAGAGTTGTATAATTTAATATCAGTAAGCTATGAAGCTAGCGAAGGGGAGCCTTGGCATAACTGGCAAAGTTGCTGCCAGGGTTCGAGCCAGGCAAACAGCCTCCGGTAGAAAGGCAGGTACGGCTGCATACAATAGACCCTTATGGTCCCGCCCTCCTCAACCCCACGCATAGCGAGAGCTTAGTGCATCGGGCTGCCCTTTTTTAAGCTATAAATCTAGCAATAAATCATGTGCTGATTTATAGTAATTCGTGTTGATTCCACCTGTTGTGCAAACTGCAGATTCATGGTTTCAGGTGGGAATTGTTTTGGGCACTGGTGTCAACAGTGCTTTTGCTCTCGGATATGCTGGAATAATCATGGTTCCTTTAGGTTGGGTTAGTGGTGTGGTTGGTCTAATTTTATCATCAGCTATATCTCTATATGCGAGTACGCTTATCGCTAAGCTCCACAAATACGGAGGAAAGAGGCATATCAGATATAGAGATCTTGCAGGATTCATATATGGTCTGCATTTCAATTTCAATTTCAATTGATTTTCTCCTTTGTGACTTATCTAGTTTTGATTCCATTGGTCTTACAATTAGATTTTGGCTACTACAGGACGGACAGCCTATTCGATTGTTTGGGCATTACAGTATGCAAATCTTTTCTTGATAAATACTGGATTTGTTATTTTGGGCGGACAGGCCTTAAAGGTAATTTGCTCCTGTAACTTTCCTGGTCTAGAAGGGGAACCTTGGAGTAACGGTCAAGTTGTCTCCGCGTGTACAAGTAGTGGAATCAGCCACTGGTACTTGCATTAGGGTAGGCTGCCTACATAATAACCCCAAGGGGTATGGCCCTTCCCTAACCATGCGAGAACATGGGATGCTTTGTGACCCGAACTGCCATAGGAAAAAACTAAATGAGTGGAAAGGAAAACGAAATATGAAAAGAAAATGTGTTTTGTCAAGTATAAGTGCAAGTTTCATTGGTTTGTTCTTCTTGCTTTATATGACATGTGCTTGAAGAGAGAAGTGAGGATTCAATATCGCCTAACCAAACTTGCTTAGAACTAAGGCGAAGTTGTTGTTGTATAGAAATTCTCACTTCTTTGATTCTATCTTTAAGCTTCATTGTTTTTCTGATGGGATGATTCCAACAACTTGATTTCAGGCTTTCTATATTCTCTTTAGGGATGACCATCAGATGAAACTACCATACTTCATTGCGCTAGCTGGATTCGCCTGTGTCTTTTTTGCAATTGCTATACCTCATTTGTCAGCTTTAAGGGTTTGGCTTGGGTTTTCAACATTCTTCAGTCTAGTGTACATTTGTATAGCGATTGCGTTGTCTCTTAAAGACGGTATGCCTCTGCTTCCTTTATCTCTTGAGTCAAATGCATTACAATTTTCAACGTATGCACACATTGAAAATTATTCCTTTCTGCTGCATTTGTTTTACTTTCTGTTGTACCTTGTTGTTGAAAAATAAATGCAGCANTTGCAATTGCTATACCTCATTTGTCAGCTTTAAGGGTTTGGCTTGGGTTTTCAACATTCTTCAGTCTAGTGTACATTTGTATAGCGATTGCGTTGTCTCTTAAAGACGGTATGCCTCTGCTTCCTTTATCTCTTGAGTCAAATGCATTACAATTTTCAACGTATGCACACATTGAAAATTATTCCTTTCTGCTGCATTTGTTTTACTTTCTGTTGTACCTTGTTGTTGAAAAATAAAATTGATCACGCCGTAGCGTCTGTTCGTACTTTCTAAATATCCTGAATTGCAGGTCTTGAGGCACCTCCTCGAGACAACAGCATTCCAGGAACCAAAAGTAGTAGGATTTGGGCAACAATTGGTGCTGCTGCAAACCTTGTTTTTGCATATAACACAGGAATGATTCCAGAGATACAGGTAGCTGACACAGAATTTTGATTACTTTATTTATGTATATGATTTTTTTTTTGGTCAACAGCCAGACTTATTATGAAGTCAAAAGTAGTGAATTTCTTGACATGAGTTGGTTTTTTGCATTTTATGGTATGACAATGTTTTGGTTGTGTATTGATTACCTTTGCTTCTTGAATCTAAACTTAGTACAACATTCCACTGAAGAGACTCTTTTTAAGTTATGATAGAAGAATGACAATCATTCTCAAGTCTTATCGTCGTCCTTACATACAGATACTTTGTTCGTCTTCTGAATATGTTTTCTCCATCGTTTTTAACTCTCACAATCTCGCGTCTTTCTTGTAGGCTACTGTGAGAGAACCAGTTGTGAAGAACATGATTAAAGCCCTTAACTTCCAGTTCAGTTTAGGCATTGTTCCAATGCATGCTGTTACTTATATTGGATATTGGGCTTATGGATCCAATGCTTCTTCCTATTTGCTGAACAATGTTACAGGTCCAGTTTGGTTGAAGGGAATCGCTAACATTGCTGCTTTCTTCCAAGCTATCATCGCGTTGCATGTAATTATCACTCAGCTCTTATCTTAGCGCGTTCAACTGAACTCATTGCTTTCAACTCGATCCATAAGTATATATATGCAAAAAATCTATGCTTGTGTATATATGTATATATATACTAGAGTCATTTAGAATGAACGGGAGCCTTGACGTAACTGGTAAAGTTATTGTCATGTGACCGGGAGGTGTGGAAACAGCCTCTTGCAGAAATGCAGGGACTGCGTACAATAGACTCTTGAGGTCCGGGTCTTCCTCAGATCCCACACATAGCGGGAACTTAGTGCACCAGACTACCCTTTTACTAGGCTCATTCTGAACTCACTGACTCTATATCTCTAATTGTTCTCTAGCATACTGAATGTTGATTCTATTTATGATTCTAGATATTTGCGAGTCCGACATACGAGTTCTTGGACACAAGATATGGAACTAAAGGGAGTGCATTGGATATTAAAAACTTTGGATTCAGAATTATTGTTAGAGGTGGTTATATAGCCATAACAACTTTCCTCTCTGCTCTATTGCCATTTCTGGGAGATTTCATGAGTCTTACTGGAGCTATTAGTGTATTTCCACTCACATTTATACTTCCAAATCATATGTACCTTGTTGCTAGGAGAAAGAAATTGTCATTATTACAGAAGAGTTGGCATTGGCTTAATATTTGTTTCTTTAGTTGTATAGCAGTTGCTGCATTAGTAGCTGCCTTGAAGCTCATTACAGTTGACTCTAAAACTTACCATGTATTTGCTGATTTATAATTTTATTTTTCAGTGTTCTCATCTTTGGGAATCATTTATATGTAAATGTAATTTATTCAGATACAATAAAAGTCTTCTGAATTTATCATTAGATAATTTTAAATATCTATATTGAGTACCATAATTTCAATATTTCACCCTGCATTGAATCTAAGAGCCCGTTTGGACATAAAAAAAAATTTCTTTTTTTTCGAAATCAGCAGTTGTTCATAAAATTTCCAATTTTCACTTGAAGATGCATTTCGGAAATTTTCGAAAATTTAAAAAAACTCCAAAAAGTTGTTTCTCAAAATTTTCACTCAAATCACTCACAAAACTTCAAAAACAAACCAAACTGAAATTTATGTCCAAACACAACGCTAAATTTCAAATATCATTTTCACTTTGAAAATTTCTTTCACCATTTTTTGGAATTTTACAATTCTTACGTCCAAACGCCTGCTAAGATTTCAAGTTTCAAGCAAGTGAATAGTTGCATTCTTTAATTTCTCTACCTTTGAAAATTATCCAATACTAATACAATTGTAATTGTTATTCAATCATAATTTATTTTTCTTTTAAACTTTTCCAAAAAGATTATCCAAACGTCACCTTAAACTTTCAAGAAAGTAAAGCATAGACAGATGATTTATCTGCCTTCATGGTTTGGGAACCTCTCATGTAAAAGATAGAAGATTTTATTGGAGTTTCACATGTAGTGAGTTTTAAACTCCAGCACATTGTGACTGAGTTTTACATGTAAATGTTTGAAACTCATCATACTAATTGAAGTTTAACATCAAGGGGAGATTTTGAGTTCCAATTCATTGCGATAGAGTTTCGCATATAAAAGTTCGAACCTTTGTTGGATTTTCATATAAAAAAAAAATTTGAACTCCAATATAGTATACTGGAGTTTCAATTGTAAAAGCTTTGGCTCTCCAACACACTATGCTCGACTTTTTCATGTTTTAATTAGAGGTATTTTTGTTCAAATTTTAATTCTTGCATTAAAAAGTGACTTTTTTTTTCAATTACATTAAATAGAGGCTAAATATTGAAAAGTAACTCTAAAACTGGCCATCTCACACCATTTGTACTACTTATAACGGACCTGACCTTCCTTAGGTTATTTACAAGAATAGCTTACGAAGTGGACAATTTATAAAGACAACAACTTCAGCATACTGGGCTGAAATTCCCCAGTTACAAAGACAAAACCTCAGCTCTAGAGCTGAAGTTCGTAACTGGGAAACTTTGGCTCTAGAGCTGAAGTTTTGTCTTTGTAGCTGGAGAACTTCAGCCCCGTATGCTGAAGCTTTGTCTTTATAATTGGTGAACTTCAGCTTAACTGGTGAACTTCAGCTCAGCGAGGGAAAGGGAGCTGAAGTTATTTAAAAAGTGGGTACAAGTTAAAAGTTTTAGAAAAAGCGGGTATAGGTTAAATGGGGGCGACCAAATAGGGTGCCCCGCAATTTTTTCGAAGAATTAAGTCAAATAGTCGCCCACCCAATAACTTAAATGAGAAATAGTCGGTGAAGATATAATATATGTATAATTTATGTATTGTATGTGTATAATTAATATATAATCTATATATGACTAGAAAAAGTAAATAATTAATATGGCCGGCTATTTACGTAAAGATCCGATTATATAACTGGGCCTCAATCCCATCCCTCGTTCACTAAATACTGATACTACCCAACCGTATAAGTACCTCTCTTCTACTGCACTCTAGGGTTTTAGCTTAGCTATTTTGCCGGCATATTCGTCTGTTGTGCAACTCCACAGTACGAAAATGGTGAAAGGACGCCAAGGAGAGCGTGTAAGGTATAATATTGTCTCATTTTCAGCTACAATCTTCATCTCCTTTTCATAATATCCTCTGTAAAAATCACATTTTCACTTTCTCCTTACTTCTTTTTTCAATTCAGACTCTATGTTAGAGGAACCGTTCTTGGTTACAAAAGGTAAACTTAATTTTTCTCACTTTTTCCTTTAACTTATGTTTTTTAATTAATTTTGGGCACGAATTGATTTTTTTTAATTTAAAAAAACTGTGATTTTAAGGTCGAAGTCGAATCAGTATCCAAGCACGTCATTGATTCAGATCGAGGGAGTAAACACTAAGGAGGAAGTTGATTGGTACTTAGGAAAGCGTATGGCTTATATTTACAAGGCCAAAACAAAGAAGAACAATTCACATTATCGTTGTATTTGGGGTAAAGTTTGTAGGCCACATGGTAACAGTGGTGTTGTTAGAGCTAAATTCAAGTCCAATTTACCACCTAAATCCATGGTATATTTTGACCTCAGTGCTAATTTAATTGTGTTATAATTAAATTTCTTTTATAGAAAGTTTTGTAAATTTGTTTTGTTCAACTGTTGCAGGGAGCTAAGGTTAGAGTTTTCATGTACCCAAGCAACATATAAGGTACTTTATTTTTGTTTAAATTTTTTATTATGTTACGGTATGCAGTTATTTGCTTGCTACTTGTTTCTGCATTTGTCTGAATTGCCCTGCTATAGGATATAATTGGTATGCCAATTGTTTGGTTTTATAATTGGTCTAAAATTCGTAAGAATTGATTTTTTTTGTTTTGTGTTAGCGTAAGATCATTTTTTTGTTTTTATTCTCCTTCTATATGACTTTTTGGTGTTGTCCCTTCTTGTCTATATTTTCATTATTGTGGTGCTTATGCTTTCATGAGCGGAGTCTCTATTGAAAAGGCCTCTCTATCCGCACAAGGTAGGGGTAAGGTCCCCTCCCCAGACCCCATGGTGTGGGATAATATAGGGTATGTTGTTGTTGTTGCGTTAGCGTAAGATTGTCGGACAATTGCATTATTAAAACATTGAATACTTTTACCTGATAAATTGAAAGATTGTGCATAACACTTTGTTGTCAAAGGCGCACTTAATCACTGAAGGCATGCACCACATTCCCCTTGAGTTCTATCTTGAATCAAGCGGCACTAAACAACAAATATAGTCTTGCAAATAAGTGTATTAGCTGTTAAGACATTATGAATAAATTTGTTATTATTTTCTCGAATTACATATATATTTTTGTTTTTTCCTTCGTTGTATCTTTTTTTTTAACTAAAGGGCATTCTTTAGTTGTGCTTTGCATTTAAAGCCCGAATAGCGCTGCAACGCATTTTCTCGAATTACATATATATTTTTATTTTTTCCTTCGTTGCGCCTTTTTTTTACTAAAGGGCACACTTTAGTAATTTAGTTGCGCTTTGCGTTTAAAGCCCGAATAGACCTGCAACGCATTTTAGAGCTTATCGCCTTTGACAATACATTTACGCCCATAAAGACGTGAAACAGAGATCTTTTAATACTTCTTTTGTTCCTATGGATCAATGTCCTGTTGTTTCATTCCATGATAATCAAAACACACAAAGAAGCACATCTCTATGGTGTCTTTTTCCCTGCGTTAGGAAAACATTTGTAACCTGTGTTTACTGTGTGCATGCAGAAGTTTTGAAAAACTAATGCTCACATGTAAAATGATGGTCATGTCTCCTGTTCCGGGTTAATTATAGGGTCTTTATTGACTTTAGTTCCAGCAGAAATTAGCTCCAACTTCCATTCTTCTGAGGAACACATTTCAATAAAGATATGTGCATAAGCTTTAAGCAGATAACTAATTGCAAACCTATGCTTGGGCAGCGTGGAAAGAGAAGCGTGTTCTAACAGAGCCATGCAGTTTGCTATAGATATGACATTAAAATTTGTTTTTGGCATCATCTGAGTAACCACACATGTAGCATTTAAACTGAGCGCAGGTAGTAGGTGGATTTCATCTTTTACGTTCTCATGATAATGATGCTATGATTATTAGATGTTCTAGCCTGTTCAAAATATCCTATTATTACGACATCACATTCTGTAGAATCAGTTTGTTGTTACTTTGATGTTGTGCTGTATGAGTGTCATTTACGATTTCCTTCTTATTTATCTTACCTGTTGACATTATGCGAAGTTGGTGATGTGATTTTTATTTACTCTTGCAGCACGATATTGTGTTGGTGCTTGCTTTGGAGGCGTTACGTCTATCTGATCAAGGTCATTTAGTGATCAAGGATTTGAATCTTTTTTTAGTAGTTGGACATACATTGTTAAGTTTATCATTTCCTGAGAAATACCAAGGAGTGAGCATCTGAGTAGATGTTGTCTAATTTTGTTCTTGGAGTTTCTATGTACGACTATTTGGTATTTGTTGCCCTAAAAAATTTGATATTTCCAACATGTGTCATTGTTTGCTTGTTGCAAATGAATGTTTTGCCGGTTTTAATTGTTATGTTGAGATGAGCTTGATGTTAATTTAGCTCCATTAGGGAATAGAAAGACGTTAATAACGAAAAAGGTAAATACATAGAACCCCATCCAATTATTTCCAACAAAGAGTTTTAGATCATGGTAAATTCCTACAAGTTACAAGTGACACATACAAAGCATCTAGTCAAGGTTTGTGTTGGATGGATAAGAATTCTTTGCCCTCAACCAGAGGTTTTGGATTCGTGTCCTATGACTGCAAATATTTTTAATAACGCTTTCTTCCTTGCGAAATCTGAATTAGTCGGGGTCATAAGACGATACGAAACACCTGGTAAGCAAAAGCACATGATCAAAAAGCCTTTTGGTAAGAGAAACATGGAACAAATTGGAAGTATTTTTCTTCTTTTGAGAACAATGTCCACGTTCAAAAGTGAGATGAGAATGGCAAGCTACTGTTTTGGAATGAATATAATCCTTTTGCTCTTAAGTACCATTTACGAATGGTGCTTCGGAAATAAAGAAATTTCTGGCAAGGGAGTTTCTCTCTTAAACGGGTTATATCCTAAGGGCAGCCCGGTGCACTAAGTTCCTACTATGTGTGGGGTTCGGGAAATGGCCAGATCATAAAGATCTATTGTACGCAACCTTACCCTATATTTCTGCAAGAGACTATTTTCGCGGCTTGAACCCGTGACCAGGTCATATGACAATAACTTTACCAGTTACGCCAAGGCTCTTGTTCAAATGGGTTATACACAGCAGGAAAATTAGCAAATAAATTCCGGATACAAAATGGTTTAACGTAAATATACATGTGGCAGGAGACAAATGAGTATTACTAGTTTCCAAGTAACTCTCCGTCTCTCCCCTTCTATTGGTTTTATTTATTTTATGAAAAGCAAAAGAATGTTATTTTCAAGTTTGGTTTATTTTCACTAAATTAGAGTTGATTCCTTTCTTGAATTTGCCGTAGATGAACCAACTTAATGGTTGACCAGGTTGTCTAATTCCTACTTTCACACCATATATGGACCACTTTTTCTTGTTTATTCGGTATTTGTATTTTTCTCCATTGACTAGGAAAATGCATGGAAATGTACTACTACATTTTAGTTATATTCTAATTAATTTACATATTGAACAAGTCGTTAGATTGGAAATCACCAGCTTAACTTACACCTAAAACATTTTTTCAACATTTTCTCACTCTACTTAACTTTTTACTAAATAAATTAAACCCAAGAAATTAAAGTAATCCAAATTGTCATTTTATTCCTTACTCTTGTCGGTCCACAATGTGTGATCGATTGCCTTTTTATTTTGGTCTAAGATAAGTATTTATTTATAAAATCAAGATAAAATTTAATTTATTTTTTCAAAATTACCCTCATGTACGTATCCCTAAAAATTTGTTACTCCTCACATTAAATTATTAAATTAAATAGCAGCAACTGAAAAGTCATTCAAAGACTCGAGAATAACTACTACAGTTTGTTTTTTCAAAGACGTTCTTAAAATTTTAGCAAAAGTTTCAATTTTTATTTTGAATAATGTATTTAGAAGAGAAGTGCTACTCTCTCCGGTCCAAAATAAGTGGATTTTTGGATGTTTTCACACAGATTAAGAAATTCACTTTTTAACATTAATTAATAATAAAATTGACCATACTAACCTTTACTATCTCACATAAACACTCCTAACACATACTCCAACATTATTTACTCCAACACTATTTACTCCAAGGGCAATGTAGGAAAAAAATAATTAATTTATTCTTGAAATCTGGAAAATCACGTATTTTGGACCATAAAAAAGTGGCCAACAAATCACTTATTTTGGAATGAATGTGCTCAAAGTAAATT
>ML512107.1:0-21541 GCA_005239535.1 Nicotiana rustica
GCTGAGTGACTGTTACTGAGTGATGGTGAGGTGCTGAGTGACTGAGTATGAGCGATGATTTGGACCGAAGGGCAGTTTATAATGATATTTTACTGAGTTTTGACTATGATTCACTTCATTTTTCAAACTGATATTACTGAGGGTTTTACTCTAGAAATATTGGAAAATATATTTGTTTCAAAGGATTTTATGGAAACTGATTTTCGAACTTATGTATATTGTATTGAGACTAGATGTTTTACTGTTTTGTGGATAGGTGTATCTGTGTTGTGTGTTTCTTATTCTTCAGACTGTGATTTATTTTCATTACTACTGAGTTGTCATACTCATCATTACTCCCTATACCTCTGTGTGCATATCCAGGTACTGGTTCGGAGTAGTAGCCGTTTGAGTTCATTTATCATCAGTTTTGGGATTTCGAGGTAGTTGTCCAGCGTCCGCAGCTTCTCCATTTCCCTTCCTTTATTAGTCTTAGTATTTCATTCCTAAACATTGGTTATGACATTAGCAGAGTTATTTTTATTCTTAGATGCTCGTGATCGGTTGACTCCAGTCTTGGGGGATTTGTTTAGATAGTAGATTATATATATTTGCTTAAAGACATAGATAATTTTTTTTTTTGGTAACTATGTAAACATTACCATTAACAAACAACCTTACACTTAAAGAGCACCTGATCTTGCAAACACATAAGAATCAAGCCTCCAACAGAAAAACTAATTATACTTTTAACTGTTCTATTAAATTTCTACAACTATGAGCTTTTTTTTATGCACTAATTGTATCTACTCTAGCTAGAATCTCCTTTTTTATCTGTATAACTGTCTCTTCAATCTGTACATTCTTTCCTCTAAACAATTTCCAATTCCTTACCTTCCAAGTGTGATAGACCATTGCTCCCCATGTTGAGGCAACCAATTCTCTTTGAAATTTCTTCCATTTCTTCTTTTTAATGCATTGCAGAATTGTCTTCAAACTCCCTGTTTGTATTGTTGATCCTATCCATTGCTCCACCCCATGCTTGACTTCCTGAAACCACGAGCATCCACCATATAAGTGGTCATTTGTCTCTTCAATTTGATCATCACATAAGCAGCAATCTGCTTCTTCAGCTGGTATCTTCATCTTATGCTGGTATTTATTGATTTTGAGAAATTTTGTATTAAAACATATTGCAGTTATGTGATGGTTGGCTAGACTAGTTCAACGATGGGCACCATCACGATCTGTTAGGATTTGGGGTCGTGACAGTTGTCCCAATAATGTCAAGACCCCAACTAATCTGAAATGAGGAATTGAAAAGGGGGCGCGACATCGGGTCAAGTTGAGCACAACATTTCATCCTTAGATGGATGGACAGTCCGAGCGTACTATTAAGATCTTGGAGGACATGATCCACGCTTGTGTTATTGACTTTGGAGGTTCTTGGGATCAGTTTTATCCCCTTGCAGATTTTGCCTACAGTAATAGCTACCACTCGAGCATTCAGATGGCTCCCTATGAGGCGTTGTATGGTAGGCGGTGTAGATCGCCAGTTGGGTGGTTTGAGTCGTGGGAGGCTCGGTTATTGGGTACAACTTTAGTACAGGAGCCCTTGGACAAGGTCAAGATTATTCGGGATCGCCTTCGTTCAGCTCAGTCCAAGCAAAAGAGTTATGCCGACCGTAGAGTTCGTGATGTGGTTGTTGATACCCAATTTTTCCTCAAATTATTTTAAAATTTACATATATGCTTTCATGTTTATTTAATATTTCATATTTAAATAATTATCCATAAATTATGTTATAGATAATTACAAAATGTTTCCCATCTCAGTATGCTATTTTTAATCATTTTTGTCCATTAGGATCCAATTATTTCACAAATTAGCCAATTGGGTCTTATTTAATTTCAATTACAACAATTTTACAATTATACCCCAATTGAATATTTTGTGTTGTTTTAATTCGAAATTTATGCATTATTTACATTTTATATTATTTAATTACTGTAATTTCGCCTATTTAAACTTAATTTCATTTTATACAATTATTAGCTAATTTTTACTAATTATTTATCTATTTTTATGGGTATTTAATAATTACTCACCTTTTATTTAAAACATAGCCAAAATTATACCCAACCCATCTGATTCCCTTAACCCAATTGAATACCCAACCCGGTCTTTAATTAACCCAGCTCAACCCCTAATTTAATCTGAGTCGTTGATCAAATGAGATCAACGGTCCAGATCCGTTCCTTCATAAATTAACCCAAACGACCCCCCCTAACCCCTCATTTCATTCGATACCTCTCATCTCTCTCTCCCTTCTCTCTAGAACCTTCCCTGGTTCACTTTCCTATCCGATGGAACTCCACCGCCTTCCTTTGGCCATCTCCGACCACCATCCTTTTGACTACGAGCCTCCATGATGTCTCCTCCATCTAGCTCACTTCATCTCTAAAATCCCTCGAGGTTCTGGGCCCTGCCGACTTGCACCTGGGGCTCCTGCTTTGGTTGTTCCCGGGCTCTCCGGTGGGGTTTGGACACGGCCACGCCATATCCGTTACGATCCTTGAGTTTCACGGCAGGTTTTCCGGCTATCTCTAATTCTCTTAGGAAACCCTATTTTTTACCTAAACCTCTCAGATCTATGGTGTTTTTAAACGATTCAAGCATGTCTCTTTATTTTTTACATTGTTCTTGACTCAATGTTTAAGAATCTTCGATTTTCAAACATTTTTAATACTTTTTAAAACAAGGGTTTCTTAGAACCCTTTTATGCATGTTTAAAGCTAAGTTTTTCTTTGTGTTTGAGTCGATTCTTTTCATATCATAACTGACTCTATGACTTTTACTAGCTTTTATCTCGTTTATGTTAAAAACCCTAATTTTTCTAGACTTCTATATGTGGTTCTGTGTATTAGCATGACTGTTCGTCTCTCTTTGCTTGAGTTTCTGTGATTACATTGCTTTGAATGTGTTCTACTGAGTTTTCCTAGCCTAACTTATGCTTATGACTATCTGGGTTGTTCAGATTGCATCTTTCTACTAGCACTTGTTTGACATGCTAGTTTACTATGTCTGGACATTCCTGCCTATTTATATGATTGTGACTCCTTCTTTGATTGATTCTGGATTCCCTACTTAGGGGTTTGATTGACAGACTTTCTTCTAAACCCTCAAATTTTATTCAAAATTAATTGACTCGCTTTTTAAAATTGATTGATTCCTTTACCTTATTTGTTGGGGTATTCTATTTACTAAATCCTTTCCCTAATTAAAGCTTTCTGAATTTAGTCCTAATTTACTACTCTATACTTAATAAACTTTGACTCCTTCCTTATTAGTCATGTACTGATTTTATATGTTACTAGGTTTTACCGTGTGAATTTTGAAACCCCTTAACTTAAGGGAACAAATGTCTTAATTTCCTGGTTAATTGATTCTGAGTTCCTTGATTAACATCCTACTTTGATCCTTTCCTTATTTAGTCACGTACTGACTTCTATTTACCTTATGTGGCTATATGCCTTTACTATTTCTGAGTGTGAATCCCATAATTTAATCGAACCATGTAATCTTCTTACACTGATTGATTCTGACATCTTTTATTACCATGCCTTTTGATTCTTACCATATTTTGCTACTCGATTTTCAACTATAAAAGTTCTAGTTTTTCACAAACAAAGACACAAACTGACTTGTGTTAGAACTCTCACTTTCTTACAAAAGTTCTCTGCTCTACTACTCTTCCTAGCTCTTGGTTACTGTTAGCCGGCTATAACCCAAGGCTAACCATTGTGCTCTTGTCTTGGTCTCTATCATTCTGCTTGCTTTCCTCTTCACTGGTATGCCTTATTTTAAATTTAAAGCTTCATCAACAACATGATTCTCTACTTGTTTCAGTTCTTATTATTCTTAGTCTACTCTAATTTGTGGTTCTTCTGCGAAACCTTTAAAGAATACATTCAGCATGCTATCCCTTCTCATGTGTATTTTGGGGCATATCTATTAGCTGTTTTCATAATTGTGTTGTACCTCAATCCCTTGACCCTCTCTATGTGACTCCTTTATGGTTGGTCTATGGCTATGTCAGAGTAAGCAATCTCTGATCATGTCCAAACCACTCCTAGATCTTTCACTGGATTGTTTACCATTAAATGTTCTAACTGTTCCCATCCTCTATTACCACTGTTTGTAATGTCTGAACCTGTGTAATGTTGTGTGTGCATCTGTGATATTGTGTGAGATTGTTACTTACTCATCTCTTTTCAAAAACTGTTTTTCGTCAAACAAACTCTCTGGTTTATGAACTCTCTTTCAAAACTCCTTTTCTTTTTCAAACTCACTTATGGCACTTCACTTTACTCCTAGATTCCTAGGTTCCACCCCCTCAGTGTAAGCATTGCTTAGGGAACCCAAGAGTTCCCTATGAACTTTGATGCACTGAGGCTGGTAATTCCACACTGCACTTGTTCAACTTCTGTAATTATATCTGGGTGCCGGTATTGGCCAGGGACCCCACGAAGGCCCTAGGGAGCTTTGCCGCACCCAGACCCTGTAAGACTGTGAAACTCGAAAGGATTGAGGTTGGGAGATATGGGCCTGATTGAAGGCTCTCTATAGAAGTAGCTTCTTACTTTCCTTTCAGTAATGTAATTCATTATTCTTAACATGTAATAATCTGTAAACGAATGCTTGGGGCTGGATAGTGAATATGGGAGGGGACTATGCATGTTTAATATAGTTATGGGTAGAAATCATGATCATAGGATTTACTTTACCTATGTGTGCAATAGTATCATGCTTAGGACATGCGTACCATGCATTAGAAATCATGTTTAGGTTGTTTCCTTCAACATCTCTACTATACTCTTATTTACTTTAGAAATCATGTTCATAGCTAATAACTATAATAAAATATGTCGTAATGATATTGTTTCTGCATTTGCATCTAGAAATCATGCTTCAGGACTCATAATCAATGTGAGCATAATCAGTATATATACGGACGCCTAGGCATACCTTAGGCCTAATACTTATTAAAACTAAAATCAATTATTTTATGTCTTGCCTGTATTAAAAACGGTCTTTAAAATTAATCAGTCTCTTCTGAAAACCTTAGAACCTTGCTGTTTGTCACTACCTTTACTCCTGCAACTGATGGATTTTCAAAACGACTCTACTTTCCTGAAGTTCATGCAATTCATTCTGTTTTTTTTCTAAACCCTTTCTCTATTTTTAAATTATTGGTTCTTGAAATTGTGCACTCATTCTCCTTTTAACTACTGGTTCTTGCTTTATTTCAAAGTAAGTCACTCCTGTTGGAAATTACTTTGCTTCATTTAAAATCTCACTTTACTTCTGATTACTGGTTTTCTAAAATTTATTCATCCATTTTCTTACTGAAAACTTCATCACTGCTAAATCCTGCTACTATCTTTAAATTACTGGATTTCAAATCAATTCCTATTCTCAAAACTATTCTGTCCTTTTAAATTCCCTGCTTTATCAGTCCTTTGTTAAACTTATGAAACCTACTGTTTTCTAACTTAAAACTCCGGTTTTAAATCCTGCTTTTGAGACCTTGGTTGTGTTTGAGACGTGCTATTTATGTGTTTACCTGTGGAGGGATCTGTGAGCCTCTTATCTGCCCTTATGTGTTCCCATATTTGTAGTCCTAATTTTTTTATATGTCGCTTAGAATTTATCCTTTAAACCTAGGGGTTCAACCTAGTACTCACCTTGTAGGATTTAGTAGTCTTAAACACCCTCCGGAACTTATAGAACGGGATAGGTAATAGCATGCAATAAACCTTCGTGACCAGCAGGCACTTCTTTAAATAACCTCTACGGGGTGGGAAGGGTAGAATACGGATATGATGACCGGTGCGCTAATACCACGTGAAGCTCCTCTTCGAGGAGTGATTACCGGGTATTGCATTGATGTGATCTGTATTACCTTAAACCTAGGACAATTCTTTTCAAATGTTGTTACTCTGATGTTTTTCCTGAAAACCCATTAAAAGATTTTCATACTTGTTTGAAATCCCCTCTTATATGAACCATACTTGCTATTTGTTTACCGTCCAAATTCACAAAACTTCTTGGTTGGGACCCACATTTGTGGATCTTGAGGGGTGCCTAACACCTTCCCCTTAGGATAACTTCAAGCCCTTACCCAATCTCTGGTAATGCAAACTAGTTCATGAGTTATCTACTCTAGGTTCCCTAACGCACCACAAAATCGTTAGGTGGCGACTCTTCCATAAACCTCTTCCTTTAAGGAGTTGTCCAGAATGTCATGAACCCGATCTCTCCGCACCTGACCCGTGCGAGGAAAAAAAGGGGGCGCGACAGAATGTCGACTCTGCTGGGGATATTCCCGAGGCTTACACCATTACAGGTTGTCTTGTGAATTTGGACCTTTCAATTTTAAATGTTTATGCCCTTTCCTATTCCCGTTATATGTTGTTAACTGTTTAATTTCGCAAGTATTTATTTCCCCTGAACATAACTACCGTATCTTCATGTTTTCTTTGTAACTGCTTTCAATTATAACTGTCGTATTTCCTTTCTTTACAGCTGTCCTCAATGGGAAAATACATTCC
This sequence comes from Nicotiana rustica, assembly GCA_005239535.1. Classification (NCBI taxonomy): domain Eukaryota; kingdom Viridiplantae; phylum Streptophyta; class Magnoliopsida; order Solanales; family Solanaceae; genus Nicotiana; species Nicotiana rustica. Next base: position 6,595 of record ML512107.1, read on the forward strand.
TTCTTGCTTAAATGTTATTTATTGCATATCATGCTCCGCATTCATATTCCACTCGTGCCAAAAAATATCCTATAGCAACACTTACAATGAGTGGTTGAGTTATTCCTATATCACTACCCCTAAATTCGAGAAGGTGTATTTGCAGTAAAACTAGTCGATCAGCGGTGCATGTCGATAGTTCCGTGCCTTCCCATTTGAGTTGTCCGCTCAAGGGTACCGGTCTAAAACCCCATAGAAACCTTACCCTATTGTATGTTGCATGCATCATGGTCAAACCTAGCCAGGTTAACATGTTGTCCGCACAATAGCCTTTAAGATAGACTTTTCCAAAGTCCATTGGGTTTCCCTGGAACCCGAACGGACGCCTTCACGTTCTGTGCATTTATTTGGAGAATTAAATTCTCACGCTAATTATTGATGTTAAATAGTCGAGTCTGGTGGGGGTAAGGTCATAACTTGTTTGTTTTGCAGAAATGAGGCACGAGGTCCCCAACTTCGGCATGGTCACCAATATCCACCCCAAACTACTAAACTGGTGGGAGAATCTTCATTCCAGTGACAAAACTGTCGTCAGAAAGGCATAATCGACTTAGAGAAGAAGTTCATTAGGAGGATCGGGACCTGTCAGAAGACCGAGGGAGCCGAAGAAGGAATTCTAGCCAGGACCTACTTGCTGTTGGGACTCCGCGAGATGGGGACGCTTATCAAGGCGAGCTGAGATGCCGAGTATGGGGAAGGTCCTTCTGGGACCAAGTAGTTAGGATTGTCTTTATTTTTCCTTCTGATGTAATAAGGCCCCTGGCCATTAGTGACATTTTATATTTTTTGCATTCTTAGAGTCGTGTTGGATTTGTCTATTTTATTATCAATAAAATAAGGCATTTGGCATCTTAAATTCTCCAAATCAATTTTTCGCTAGGCCTACCTTGGGCACAAGGAGGTCCCCAACTTAGGACATTTTTTACATTTCCGCCTTACGTGTTTAAATACTGCAATATTTCTTTTATGATCCTCACTAACTTCATTACTTTTTCCTTTTTTGTTTTCTTTATTTATTATTCCCTTCCCCAAAGGTTGGTTCGTGTATTCTGGCAACATCCGCCTACCGCACAAGATCAAAGGGCCCTCCTCCTACTCCTCCTTCTAGTCCTCCCAAAGAAAAAAGCAAGGGTTAAACTAAGATGGCAGAGGCAAGTGGCGTCAGAAAAGACAACAGGGATGAACAAGTTGAGATCACTGATGGTCGGGGTATTCAGGTTCTGCAAAAAGGTATGTCTCCACTAGAGAAGAAGCTATTGAAGTTCCAAGAGAACTTGACCAAGTCAAGAACATGGCTCACCTATCACTTTCCCTCAATGTTCCGGATGCCCACTTCCCAAACGCTCCAAACCCCACTTTACCACAAAAAAACCCCTAAACAACCGAATCACCCCAAAGACCAAGTCCCGCTAGCACAATGCAATTACTGTCACCATAACACTCCACCTCTCCAGAAACAGACAAAAGACCACTTCCAGGCTTACAATAATCCCATTTATGTGGAAACCGTGGCTCATTCCACACCACATACCCCTGAGTCTGACGAGAAGGATAGGCTTATTAGGAATTTGGCCGAGGAACTCAAGAAGTTGACCAATCGAGTTCAGGGCGTCAAAGGAGTTAGAGGGATTGAGGGGCTGAACTCTGAAGATATTTGCATGCAGCCTGAGGTCGAACTGCCCGAGGGGTACAAACCTCCTAAGTTTGAGATGTTCGATGGTACTGGTGATCCAAGAGTCCATTTGAGAACTTAGTGCGACAAATTGGTTGGCGTGGGAAAAGATGAAAGAATCCGCATGAAACTCTTCATGAGGAGTTTTAAAGGAGATGCACAGTTCTGGTACATCGGCCAAGATCCAAAGAAATGGACTAATTGGGTAAGCATGGCAACAGACTTCATGGATCGATTCAGGTTCAACACGGAGAATGCTCCAGATTATTCTACATCTACTCCGGCGGGAATGAGGATGACCACACCTATTCCAGTGGAAATGTCAATAACGCCACCCTTTTACTCAAACGCCATCCCGTGAGACTACACAACTGAAGCAAGGAGAAAGGGTAAAAGAAAGTCTGAGGAAGCCATTACTGCATAGGGTATGACCAGAACTGGCAGAGTTTACACCCCTGAACATTTGGCTGAATCTAGCAAGCAGGCCGCCAATCGTCCTCCCACCATTGAGACAAATTCAGACAATCATTGGAGAAAGATTCAAGCCAAAGAGTACTCAATCCTAGACCAATTGAACAAGACACCAACTCAGTTATCTATCCTCTCTCTATTACAGAATTTTGAGACGCACAAGAGCGCCTTTATGAGAGTGCTGAGTCAGGCATACGTACCAGAAAATATCACTAGCGGAGAGATAGCAAACATGGTGGTCCAGGTTCTGGAAAGCCACAAGATACTTTCCATGAAGGCGAGTTGCCGCCCGAGGGGTTAGGGAATAATAGAGCACTGCATATCATTGTGCAATGTGAGGATCACTTCATTACAAGGATCTTAATTGATGGGGGTTCCAGCCTCAACATTTGTCCGCTGATCACACTCTAGAAATTGGGAAAATGTCTTAATGATATAAAAGAAGGAGAGATCAATGTAAAGGTTTTCGATGGTTCACAGAGGTCCACTATGGGAGAAATCACCTTGTGCTTACAGATGGGACCAACCTCGTTCGATGTAGACTTCCAGGTGATAGACGTGCCTACATCCTACAACTTGCTGTTAGGGCGACCTTGGATACCCGCCGCTGGGGCCGTGGCATCAACCCTACATCAGGCGTTAAAGTTTGAATGGAATCATCAAAAGGTAGTCATTCATGGCGACGGTAGCAACCATATCTACGGTCGCCAGACTTTTTTGGTCACTTAGGGGAGAAGGAAGCTGGGTGGAGAAATCTACCACAACATTGAACGAGTTAACGCCATTGATAAGGATAAATGGTGGGACAGTAAGATCGAGAGCATATTGAACTGGAAAGGATACGATCCAGGCAAAGGGCTCGATAAAAATCTCCAGGGAATAATGAAGCCAATAGAAGCACGGTACCTCTTTCGGGCTAGGGTAGGGGTACGTATTCGGTACTTCGGTTCGGTATTTAAAAATTTCGGTTCGGTGTTTCGGTTAATCAATTGTGTATACCAAATACCGTACCAAAATATTTCTGTATAGTTCGGTATTTCTTATTTTTGTTCGGTACGGTTTCGGTTCGGTTTCGGTTTAAACCAAATCTATGTTATAAAGCTTTTGTCTATTCAAATCTGTAGCTTTTCGGGTTGAAAAGATATAAAGACAACACCAAAAATAGATTGCAGATAACAAATATGTAAAAAAAAGAGGGCAAAAAGTACGAAACAAAATCATTATTTTGTAAATTATATATATGTAAAATGTATAATTGCTACAGAGTACAGAGAGATGCAAGTTTGAAGCAAAATAATCTTTTCTCATGTTACACGTAACACAAGCATAATCGTGTCTCGCAGACTCGCACTCTTACTCCAAAGATAGAGAAGCACAATATAATTTCCTAAAGAAATATGGTACTATGCAACAAATATTTTGGTAATCTTTCCAAATCGACCTTTCTGAGACTTCCTTTTTATTTTTAAATTCCTGTTACATAGGAGATTTGGAGATGAAAAGGAACAAGGACTTTAATGGATTCCATCTCTTTGTATCAGATTTTCGTCAGTATCATTAGACTGTAGAAACTTGAATCCGATGTTTTCTCATTTTGTCAAGTTTTAACAGATCGTGAGATTGAAAATATAAAGAGAAATGTGAAAGCCAAAGTGAGAATCATGAATTACAAATCGAAGTATGGACAATTGATAACAATAGAATTTAAAAACAAAGAGCTTCATGCCTAGCGGATCCCTTAAAAAACAAATCGTAAAAAAAAATAAAAATAAATAAAAATCGGTATTTCGGTATACCGAAATACCGAAATATCAAAAACCCAATACCGTATACCGAACCAAAATACCGAAATACCGAAATTTCTGTATCAAATTAGACCGAAATACCGAAATACCAAAAATCAAAATACCGAATTAATTCGGTTCGGTTCGAAATTCGGTTTTTCGGATTTTATGTCCACCCATACGCTAGGGTATGAGTACACTTGGAAGGAATTCAAGGATTGGTCGCCACCATGGCGCAATCCCTACTACTTATTGGAGCAGCCAATACCTCACTTAGAACAAACTTTCCAGCAAGCTGATATCATCTACGGTACAGACGAAAAGGAAGCGTTAGCGGCAATGAGGGATTTATTTTTGGACGATGAGGACATGGGCTGCTGTGTCATTCTTGAAGGGGGGGGGGGGCGAGGAAGGCCCTTCCCTACCGGTCGTGAGCAGAGGATCATATCTCAAGAATTCGTCTATCAGGACGACCAAAGCCAGTCGAGCCTCGGGCATCACTATTACTTATCTTGATGAACCAACCACTGTGACATGCAACGAGGCAACGCAACAAACGGATTCCGATTCAGACGAGGATGATATACCTGAGGATATTGTGAAAGAGGTCGATTACTTTGAGAATAGACCTAAGTCTTACTTGGACGAGACTGAGGTTGTCAACCTGGGAAACGCCGAGAACGTCAAAGAAACACGCATCAGCGTTCACCTGTCGCCATTAGAAAAGGAGGAATATACAGAGTTTTTAAGAGAATATGAGGACATATTCGCCAGGTCGTATGATGATATGACTGGCCTCAGTACATCTATTGTGGCCCACAAGTTGCCAACCGATTCGACATGCCCACGAGTGAAGGAAAAGCTCAGGAAGTTCAAACCAGACATGAACTTGAAAATCAAAGAAGAGGTCACCAAGAAGATCAACGCAGGGTTCTCCGGGTGGTTGAATACCCGACATGGTTAGCTAACATCGTGCCTGTGCCAAAGAAAGATGGGAAGGTTAGAGTCTGTGTCGACTACCAGGATCTCAACCGGGCAAGTCTGAAGGACGACTTCCCATAACCAAATATACACATCCTAATTGACAACTGCGCCAAGCATGAGTTGTAGTCCTTTTTAGACTGTTTTGCTGGCTACCATCAGATTTGGATGGACGAGGAAGATGCTGAGAAAATGGCATTCGTTACGCCATGGGGAGTGTATTGTTACAAGATGATGCCATTCGGTCTGAAAAATGCAGGGGCCACCAGCATGAAGGTCATGACTACTATATTCCACGATATGATTCACAAAGAAATCAAGGTATATATGGACGACGTCATCATCAAATCAAGGAAAGCCACTGACCATATGGAAGATCCGAGGAAGTTCTTCAACAGGTTAAGGAAGTACAATTTGAAACTTAACCCTACGAAGTGTGCATTCGGGGTTCCTGCTGGCAAGTTACTAAGGTCCATAGTCAGTCGCCGAGGAATAGAACTGGATCCATCAAAGGTCAAATCCATCCAAGAATTTCCGCCACCGAAAAACAAGAAGGATGTTATGAGTTTCCTGAGGAGGCTCAATTACATCAGCCGGTTCAAAGCCCAGTCTACCGTCATTTGTGAACAAATTTTTAAGATGCTGAAAAAGGATGCTGCAACCAAATTGACCGATAATTGTCAAAAGGCCTTCGATAGATTCAAGGAGTACCTCTGGACACCACCAGTCCTGGTACCGCCCGAGCCAGGTAGACCTCTGTTACTTTACCTTGCTATGTTGGATGGAGCTTTCGGTTGCGTTCTTGGGCAACATGATGAAACAGGAAGGAAAGAGCAAGCCATTTACTATCTTAGCAAGAAATTCACTCCATATGAAGCCTGGAACTCTTTATTGGAACGCACTTGCTATGCTCTGACTTGGGTCGCACAAAAGTTGAGGCACTATTCTGTGCATATACAACGTACCTTATATCAAGGATGGATCCGTTGAAATACATATTTCAGAAGCCCATGCCCACTGGCAACTGGCCAAATGGCAAATCCTGTTAAGTGAGTTCGACATTATTTACATGAATCAGAAGGCGGTCAAGGGACAAGCATTAGCAGATCATCTCGCTGAAAATCTCGTGGACGGGAAATACGAACCATTAAAAACATATTTTCCCGATGAAGAAGTGTCATTCGTAGGAGAGGACATTGCATAATCCTACGATGGTTGGAGGATGTTCTTTGATGGGGCTGCAAACTTCAAACGCGTAGGTATTGAGGTAGTCTTAATATCAGAAATCGATGAGCACTATCCAGTATCCGCCAAACCCAGGTTCCCCTGCACCAACAACATGGCTGAATATGAGGCCTGCATCTTGGGGCTCAATTTGGCCATCGACATGAACGTTCAGGAGTTATTATTGATTGGTGATTCAGACCTATTGATACACCAAGTACAAGGAGAATGGGCGACCAAGAATTCCAAGATACTTCCATATCTACATTGTGTATAGTAGTTGAGAAAGAGGTTCTTAAAGATAGAATTCCGGCACGTCCCCAGAATCCAAAATGAGTTCGCCGATGCATTGGCTACCTTATCATCTATGATCCATCATCCAGAAAAGAATTTCATCGATCCCATCCCAGTTAGGATCCACAATCAGCCGGCTTACTGCGCCCATCTTGAAGAAGAAGCAAACGGAAAGCCTTGGTTTCAGGATATCAAGGAATACTTGGCAAAGGGAGAATATCAAGAACTTGCAAACGCTACTCAGAAACGCACACTTCGAAGGTTGTCAAACAATTTATTTCATAGCGGAGGGATATTATATAGGAGGAATCCTGATTTGGGTTTACTAAGGTGTGTCGAAGCAAAAGAAGCAACAAAACTATTGGAGGAGATACATGTTGGTACATGCGGTCCTCATATGAACGGTTTCGTTCTAGCAAAGAAAATACTTGGGGTTGGTTATTTTTGGATGACCATGGAAACGGATTACATCCATTATGTCCGGTAGTGCCACCATTGTCAGATACATGAGGATATGATAAAGGTACCTCCGAGTGAGCTTATGCAACAAGTTCACCATGGCCGTTCGCCGCCTGGGGCACGGATGTTATCGGACCAATCGAGCCTGCCGCCCCAAACAGACATAGGTTTATTATTGTTGCCATTGATTACTTTACCAAATGGGTCGAAGCAGCCTCTTACAAAGCAGTTACTAAGAAAGTCGTGGCCGGCTTTGTCCGCAACCGCATAATTTGTCGATTCAAAGTTCCAGAGTCAATCATTACCGACAATGGTTCCAACCTCAACAGTGACCTGATGAGAGCCATGTGTGAAACCTTCAAGGTCAAACACAAGAATTCCACAGCATACAGACCTCAGATGAATGGATCTGTTGAGGCTGCCAGCAAGAATATCAAGAAGATATTGAGAAAGATGATAGAGAAGCACAAGCAATGGCATGAGAAGCTGTCCTTTGCCTTACTAGGATACCGCACCACAGTCCGCACATCAACTGGGGCAACTCCTTACATGTTGGTTTATGGTACAGAAGCTGTTATTCCTGCCGAGGTCAAAATTCCATCCCTGAGAATCATACAAGAACCTGAACTCAGCGATACTGAGTGGGTACGAAGTCGTTATGAGCAATTGGCCCTCATAGACGGAAAAAGAATGAACGCAGTTTGTCATGGTCAGCTATATCAGAACAGAATGACCAGAGCCTTCAACAAGAAAGTCAAGCCGAGACGATTCACACCGGGGTAGCTGGTGTTAAAGAAGATCTTTCCTCACCAAGACAAAGCAAAAGGGAAATTCTCTCCCAATTGGCAAGGCCCGTAAATGGTTCACTGACTGTTGACAGGAGGAGCACTCATACTTGTAGAAATGGATGGAAAAATCTGGTCAAAGCCAATCAACTCAGATGCAGTCAAGCTCTACTATGTGTAACTTTCATGCTTTTATCAAATATTGTAAATTGAACTACGCCTGACCCGATTCTTGTTTAAGAGGGGATATGTAGGCATCCCTATAGGTTAGGTCACATTTTAATAAAATTTCATTTCCCCCACGAATGGAAGCTGGGGCAGAATTTTGAGGACGGACCTCAAAATTCCAAAGCAAATTCAGCCAAGCACCGCACAAGCAACAGCCAGAAGCATTCACCCATCAAACTGGGGAAAAATTTTGAGGAGGACCCTCAAAATTCCATAGCTATAGAGGTTGCAATGCCTTTAACCACGTCGTGGTCGTCGGTTCATCAAAAAAATTATTACTCTAAATTATATGTTATGTTTTTATAAAACCATGCATATTTGCTTTCTAAAAAAACAGCTTTGTTTAGCAACGCTACCCCTGTGATATGAACAACAAAGTCCTCGTTATCAAGCAGACAGGCCGAGCCGAGCCAGTGGGAATGCGAAATAACCTTCCCCTTTACAAAACTCACAATTTCTCTTTGGATGCAAGCACAAAGACAGCAAAGGCCCAGAACACATTACTATCTTCGCAAGATTCATATTTCTTAAGGACATGCTCTCAAACTCGTCGCACATGCCGACGCCTACTATCATCACAAACAACGCTTATTCACCACAATCGTATCACCGTAGTTTATCATCAGCTAAGAACTCTTGCTGTCGTTTATTTTCCCACACTGCATAAGGCTGCCATTCTGCCTTCCGTGGTTCTCCTCTACCTCCCCTGCATTTTATTTTCCTGCATTGCATAAGGCTACCATTCTTCCTTCCGAGGTTCTACGCTACCTCCCCTGCATTTTACTTCCTGCATTGCATAAGGCTACCATTTTGCCTTCCGAGGTTCTACGCTACCTCCCTTGTATTTTATTTCCTGCATTGCATAAGGCTACCATTCTGCCTTCTGAGGTTCTACGCTACCTCCCCTGCATTTTATTTCCAGCATTGCATAAGGCTACCATTCTGCCTTCCAAGGTTCTACGCTACCTCCCCTGCATTTTATTTCCTGCACTGCATAGGGCTACCATTCTGCCTTCCGAGGTTCTACGCTACCTCCCATGCATTTACTTCATTGCATAAAGCTCCTATCTACCTCTTCAAAGCAACCACCTTTCGTGATGTTACTTATTTATGCTTCTCTCGGGCTAAGTTGTGCCTCTCTTTTCTTTCGCAAATCGGAAGACTAAACTTTTTCTTGTTAGCATGATACCACTGCATTCTTCATGGGCTGAAATATCGCCAACTTGTCCAAAGGCGTCATCATTCGGAGGCACCATCTTCATGGACCGAGAACATCATTTCATGGCCTGAGGGTCTCTTTTATTCAACTTGCATATCATTATTCAAAGGCACCATGGTTCGGAGGCACCATCTTCATGGACCGAGAACATCATTTCATGGCCTGAGGATCTCTTTTATTCAACTTGCATATCATTATTCAAAGGCACCATGGTTCGGAGGCACCATCCTCATGGCCCGAGAACGTCATTTCATAGCATGTGGATCCCGCACCAAGCGATTCATGGCCCAGGACATCATGGTCTAAGGACAATCATCCTCAATTGTCCCAAGATAGCATTCATAGTCCAACGGGAACTTGCATCATGTTTATATTATGCACGATATATGCTTGTTATTTATTTGCAGGTAATACGGTCGGGACAGCCAACCAGGCAGGAGTGGACCGCTCCAGTTCTCCGATACAATCCCGTAAGACCTTCCTACTTTACCTTACCTCGCACCTTGCATCCGTTCTTATGAAACATCACCGGTATATTTCGCCGATGATTCCGAAACTACATACGGCCTGATTCCTGTAAAACCAGGAATATGTAGGCAGCTCAAAATCAAGGGTGCGGCCTAATTCTCTCACAAAGTTCCATTCGGTCAAAATTGGCCATCCTATCTTTACCCGGCAACTTTTTCATCCTTCCCGGGTAAAGAGGGGTAGCTGTTGATACCCAATTTTTCCTCAAATTATTTTCAAATTTACATATATGCTTTCAAAATCACTCTTTGTAATAAGAAGTATTTTTCCCTATTTCTCTATATTTTTATTAAATTTTCTTCATGTTTATTTAATATTTCATATTTAAATAATTATTCATAAATTATGTTATAAATAATTTCAAAATGTTTCCCAGCTCAATATGCTATTTTAATGATTTTTTCCCCATTAGGATTCAATTATTTCACAAATTAGCCAATTGGGTCTTATTTAATTTCAATTACAATAATTTTACAATTATATCCCAATTGAATATTTTGTGTTGTTTTAATTCGAAATTTATGCATTCTTTACATTTTATATTATTTAATTACTGTCATGTCGCCTATTTAAACTTAATTTATTTTTATACAATTATTAGCTAATTTTTACTAATTATTTATCTATTTTTACGGGTATTTAACAATTACCCACCTTTTATTTAAAACATAGCCAAAATTATACCCAACCCATCTAATTCCCTTAACCCAATTGAATAGCCAACCCAGTCTTTAATTAACCCGGCCCAACCCCTAATTTAATCTGAGTCGTTCATCAAATGAGATCAACGGCCTAGATCCGTTCCTTCCTAAATTAACCCAAACGACCCTCCCCCCCCCCAAACCCCTCATTTCATTCGAGACCTCTCATCTCTCTATCTGGTCTCTCTCTCTCTCTCCCTCTCTCTAGAACCTTCCCTGGTTCACTTTCGTCTCCGATGGAACTCCACCGCGTTCCTTTGGCCCTCTCTGACCACCATCCTTTCGACTACGAGCCTCTATGATGTCTCCTCCATCTAGCTCACTTCATCTCTAAAAGCCCTCGAGGTTCTGGGCCCTACCGACTTGCATCTGGGGCTCCTTATTTGGTTGTTCCCGGCCTCTTCGGTGGGGTTTGGACACGGCCACGCCATATCCATTACGATCCTTGAGTTTCACGGCAGGTTTTCCGGTTATCTCTGATTCTCTTATGAAACCCTAATTTTTGCCTAAACCTCTCAGATCTATGGTGTTTTTAAACGATTCAAGCATGTCTCATTATGTTTTACATTGTTCTTGACTCTATCTTTAAGAATCTTCGATTTTTAAATATTTTTAATATTTTTAAAACAAGAGTTTCTCAGAACCCTTTTAGCCTATTTAAATCTAAGTTTTTCTTTGTGTTTGAGTCGGTTCTTTTCATATCATAACTGACTCTATGACTTTTACTAGCTTTTATCTCGTTTATGTTAAAAACCCTAATTTTCCTAAACTTCTATATGTGGTTCTGTGTATTAGCATGATTGTTCGTCTCTCTTTGCTTGAGTTTCTGTGATTACATTGCTTTGAATGTGTTCTACTAAGTTTTCTTAGCCTAACTTATGCTTATGACTATCTGGGTTGTTCAGATTTGCATCTTTCTACTAGCACTTATTTGACACGCTGATCTACTATGTCTAGACATTCCTGCCTATTTATATGATTGTGACTCCTTCTTTGACTGATTCTGGATTCCCTACTTAGGGGTTTGATTGACAGACTTTCCTCTAAACCCTCAATTTCTATTCAAAATTAATTGACTCGCTTGTTTAAATTGATTGATTCCTCTACCTTGTTTGTTGGGGTATTCTATTTACTGAATTCTTTCCCTAATTAAAGCTTTCTGAATTTAGTCCTAATTTACTACTCTATACTTAATAAACTTTGACTCCTTCCTTATTAGTCATGTACTAATTTTATATTTTACTAGGTTTTACCGTGTGAATTTTGAAACCCCTTAACTTAAGGGAACAAATGTCTTGATTTCCTGGTTAATTTATTCCGAGTTCCTTGATTACCATCCTACTTTGATTATTTCCTTATCTAGTCTCGTACTGACTTCTATTTACCTTATGTGGCTATGTCTTTACCATTTCGGAGTTTGAATCCCATAATTTAAGGGAACCATGTAATCTTCTTACACTGATTGATTCTGACTTCTTTTATTACCATGCCTTTTGATTCTTACCATATTTTGGTACTCGTTTTTCAACTATAAAAGTTCTAGCTTTTCACAAACACAGACACACACAGACTTGTGTTAGAACTCTCTCTTTCTTACAAAAGTTCTCTGCTCTACTACTCTTCCTTGCTCTTGGTTACTGTTAGCCGGCTATAAGCCAAGGCTAACCATTGTGCTCTTGTCTTTCTCTCTCTCATTCTACTTGATTTCCTCTTCGCTGAAGTTTAAAGCTTCATCAACAACATGATTCTCTACTTGTTTCAGTACTTATTGTTCTTAGTCTGCTTTTATTTATGGTTCTTCTGTGAAACCTGTAAAGAATACACACATAATGTTATCCCTTGTCATGCGTGTTTTTGGGCATATCTATTAGCTGTTTTCATATTTGTGTTGTACCCCAATCCCTTGACCCTCTCTATGTGACTCCTTTATAGTTGGTTTATGGCTATGTCAGAGTAAGAAATCTCTGATCATGTCCAAACCATTCCTAGATCTTTCACTGGATTGTTTACCATTAAATGTTCTACCTGTTCCTGTCCTCTATTACCACTGCTTGTAATGTCAGAACCTGTTGTAATGTTGTGTGTGCATCTTTGATGCTGTGTGAGATTGTTACTTACTCATCTCTTTTCAAAAACTGCTTTTCGTCAAACAAACTCTCTGTTTTATGAACTCTCTTTCAAAACTCCTTTTCTTTTTCAAACTCATTTCTGGCACTTCACTTTACTCCTGGACTCCTAGGTTCCACCCCCTCAGTGTAAGCATTGCTTAGGGAACCCATGAGTTCCCTCTGAACTTTGATGCACTGAGGCTGGTAATTCCACACTGCACTTATTCAACTTTGGTAATTATATCTGGGTGCTGGTATTTGCCAGGGACCCCATGGGGGCCCTAGGGAGATTTGCCGCACCCAGACCATGTAAGGTTGTGAAACTCAAAATGATTGAGGTTGGGAGATATGGGCCTGATTGAAGGCTCTATATAGAAGTAGCTTCTTACTTTCCTTTCAGTAATGTAATTCATTATTCTTGACCTATAATAATCTGTAAACGAATGCTTGGGGCTGGATAGTGAATATGAGAGTGGACTATGCATGTTTAATATAGTTATGGGTAGAAATCATGATCATAGGATTTACTTTACCTATGTGTGCAATAGTATCATGCTTAGGACATGCATACCATGAATTAGAAACCATGTTTAGGTTGTTTACTCAAAATCTCTACTATACTCCTATTTACTTTAGAAATCATGCTTATAGCTAATAACTATAATAAAATATGTCGTAATAATACTGTTTCTAAATTTGCATCTAGAAATCATGCTTCAAGACTCATAATCAATGTGTGCATAATCAGTATATATACAGACGCCTAGGCAAACATTAGGCCTAATACTTATTAAAACTAAAATCAATTGTTTTATGTCTTGCTTGTATTAAAAACGGTCTTTAAAATTAATCAGCCTCTTCTGAAAACCTTAGAACCTTGTTGTTTTTCACTACTTTTACTCCTGCAACTGATGGATTTTCAAAATGACTCTCCTTTCCTGAAGTTCATGCAAATCATTCTGTTTTTTTTTTTTCCTAAACCCTTTCTCTATTTTTAAATTATTGGTTCTTGAAATTGTGCACTCATTCTCCTTTAAACTACTGGTTCTTGCTTTATTTCAAATTAAGTCACTCCTATTGGAAATTACTCTGCTTCATTTAAAATCTCGCTTTACTTCTGATTACTTGTTTTCTAAAAGTTATTCATCCATTTTCTTACTGAAAACTTCATCACTGCTAAATCCTGCTACTATTTTTAAATTACTAGATTTCCAATCAATTCCTCTTCTCAAAACTATTCTGTCCTTTTAATTTCTCTGCTTTATTAGTCCTTTGTTAAACTTCTGAAACCTGCTATTTTCTAACTTAAAACTCCTGTTTTAAATCCTGCTTTTGAGACCTTGGTTGTGTTTGAGACGTGTTATTTATGTCTTTACCTGTGGAGGGATCTGTGGGCCTCTTATCTGCCCTTATGTGTTTCCATATTTGTAGTCCTAATTGTTTTATATGTCGCTTAGAATTTATCCTTTAAACCTAGGGGTTTAACCTTGTACTCACCTTGTAGGGTCTAGTAGTCCTAAACACCCTTCGGGACTTATAGAACGGGACGGGTAATAGCATGCAATAAACCTTTGTGACCACCACGCGCTTCTTTCAATAACCTCTACGGGGTGGGAAGGGTAGAATACAGATATGATGAGCGGTGCGCTAATACCACGTGTAGCCCTTCTTCGAGGAGTGATTACCGGGTATTGCATTGATGTGATCATATTACTTTAAACCTAGGACAATTCTTTTCAAATGTTTTTACTTTGATGTTTTTCCGGAAAACCCTTTAAAATATTTTCATACTTGTTTGAAATCCCCTCTTATATGAACCTTGTGAGCATGTGATTTTTACTCGCCGTATCGTCCTATAAAAATCTCAATAACTCAATTGATTTTATGAATTTGGTCGATTTTTTAGTAATTAATTGTGAATTATTTGCACTTTTTTTGCATATCCATAATTCATCTTTTAAAATTACTAAAATTTGCATTACTATTATCAAGGAATTATGAAGTTATTATTTATAATTAATTAAATAATAGACGAATGATGGTTATTTAACGTAATGTAGCTTTTAATAACTAATTACTAAAAATTAATTATTTTATTCAATAAATCATAGATTTAATTAGGAATATAAAATTGGTTGTTTTATTCTTAATTAATATGTAAATAGATGAAAAATAAGGTTTAAAATTAATGTCTACATTTTTGGATTAAATGAGATTTGAACTTAATTAGATTAATTAGTTTAATTAATTAAGAGAGCCAATTTCGGACATGGGCTTGAAATTACCCAAGTCCAAACCCAATTTCTACACACTCAAACAACCCAGGCCCAAAACCCCCTTACCCGGCTTGCGCCAGCACCCTTCCAAACGACCCCGTTTGGTTTAATTAATTAAATCCAGGCCATTGATCGAAATTGATCGGACGACCAGGAACTCCCCCCCCCCCCCCTAAAC
>ML512107.1:21603-39151 GCA_005239535.1 Nicotiana rustica
ACCCCCTGTCTGTGTCTCTCACACCTCTCTAAACACCCAAACCCTAGCCGCCCCCCTCCACCTGCCGGAAATCGCCTACCGGTGGCAGACGACCTCCAAACCACCCCAAACATTCACCCTATGATCCTCTCCTCACCCTTAACCCTATCCCACCATCAATTTCCCCAATAATCCACCCAAGTCCCTTCGATTTCAGATCTAATAAAGCAGAAAACCTAGTTTCCTATTACCAGTCGATTCAGAACAACTAATGGTTCAAAGCTACATGAGTCAACAGCTCTTGATGAGAGATATTGATTCATGTGGGTTTGGATCATTTCCAAACCCCGTCGAAATTCGGCCAAACACCCAATGGTATCCCCCCCTCCCCCTTTTTTCTTTTCCTATATGTTTGTCTTTTCTTGTGTTTTGGTTTCCTTTTCCGATTAAAATCATTACTTTTCAGTTTTTGCTCTCTTATGTCACTGTTCCTTTGTTCTTGTTTGCTTTCTTCCTCTTCTTCTTGTTCTTTCCCCTTCATTTAAGTTTGGTTTAAAAAGTGGCCCCATACACGTTTGAATGGTAGCCGCATTAGGGTTCATGACTGCTTGTTTAGAAATTAGGTGAATACTGTTTCGAAGGTCATTATAAGGCCCTAGTTACTCACTGTTTTCCTTTATGTTTTCTGTTACCTATTCATGTTTTCCGTTTATAGTTTAAAGCCCCAAATGCATTTAGTTTAGGTTGTTATCACTATTTTTTGTATGATTTAACTGTTCAAGTTTAGTAATTTGTATGACCAAGTTTAACATTAGATTTTTGTTTAGTTTCCTTTCTCTACTAATTTCCAGGCATTTTTATGTTAGTGAATTCAGTCAATAAACAAGCATGAACAACTGATCGATTAAATCCCTGAATTCATAGGTTGAAATGCATGTTAGTAAAACAACATCTATTAGTTGTTTTGCTCATGTTTTGTTTGAGGTCTCGTTTGTTTTAGCCTTGATTTTGCTGCCTATGTCATTAGTCTCAATTAGATGTTAACTTCCAATTAATCATAGTTTAAATTGCGACTCTTAGTTTAGATTGGCATATTCAAGTAACTTACACAGACTTTAATATAAGAAAACTGACTAAGTCTAAACGACTTAGTTAACTCTCATTAATCAACCAAAATCCTAAAAAAATTAGTTGATGATTAGAAAACTAATCAACCAATTAGGCTAAAAACTCAGTTCTAAAATAATGTTTGGTCATGATTTAACCTAGACTTATCAAGACTAATTTAGTTAACAATAATTTCCCATAATCACTTGTTTAGTAGATTAACCTAGTCCAATAGTCTCTTAAACAACTAACTAAGTCCTAAAATCTGCCTAAGGTAATTAATTTAGGACTAATTAACTAAAAAAAATCATTTAACCTAGGTTTGATAATTAGTTAAGTTTCTGATTTTAGGTAAGTGAGTTGACTTAATTAAACTAAATCAGTTAACTTAATTTAAGAAGTCAAAACTAATTAATTTAATTAATTGACTTAAACATAAGTAAGTAGTGTGAAATTAACTCTAGGCATTGAATCAATTAACCTTTAATTAATTAACTCAAACATAATTAAGAACAATTAATAGTTAACTAAAGAACATAGCTAGGATTAACTAACCAAAGTTAATGCCTAGTTAACTAGTGAACCTAACTAGTGTTAGTTAACTAGAGTTAAATAATAACCCAAAGTGAGCTTAACCTTGATTACCCAATGGTAAATTCAGGGACTCCAAGGGGTACATTAGGTAACTCAATTTAGGAAATTAGGCTCTAAGGTTAGAAGGGTATTTTTCTAAAGAAGAAAGTTATGGAATGGCCCTATGTACTATTTTTAAGTATTGGATAGGGAATATTCAAAAGAATATCCCATTCCCAAATATCCTATAAATAGACCCTCTTTTTAGAGGTGAGGGGGGAGAATTTTTACAATGGTGAGCTGCTGGGATACAGGATCCTTCCCATTCTTCAAAAATACTGTCTCTACTTATAAGGTTTTGAAAAGAGAGTCCTATTAGAAAAAAATCTAACTTCTTTTTTGAAAACAAGTCCACAACTAAATGGCCTAGCCCAACTGCTATTTTCTTTTTTTTGGATTTCTGATTTCTGGAAGTTTTCTTCAAACATTCACACTCAAAGATTTCTGGGTAATTCTTGTTGGGCTGTTTGGTTTTGTCCCTGGGTTTTCTGTTTGCTGCTGCTGATCTCCCTTCCTATTTTGCTGTTTATTGTTTATACTTGACCTTTATTTGGTCAAGTTTCTTGCTGGATTTTCTTTCTCTTTAAAGGTATGTAACAGTGAACTTTATACAAAATTATTGAATTCAGACTTTGTCTTAAACTTGTTGGTTCATGTTGTATTTTCTTCAAGAATATGTGAAGCTTCTTCTTCTCCTTTCTTAATGTAGAAATTGAAGTAAGATTATCATTATCTAAGTGTATGCATGCAACTCTTGAAATCTTCTTGGTAGTGTGCTGAACTTCTGTTAACAAGCTTAATGTTTGATAGCTAGGTGGTAATTTCATATGTGTTTAGCATGTTAGAAAGATAAACGGCACTAGGGTAGATGAATCTGACCTCCCAATGGTGAAATTCACCCCTTAATAGTGCACAAAACAGTAGTGTAGATGGCCGAAATTCACCCTTTAAAGGGTATACAGCATGTAGTCAAAAGGGCTATAGAGTAAAGAATCTGAACCCTTATATGGTCTGGTTCAGTCTCTAAAAAGCCAAGAATAGTCAAAATGCTCAAAGGAATGCAATTTGAAGTATTGGTATGGTTGTTAGAAATGTCAAGTAAGTTTGTATCTCTGGGTTTGAATCAGACTCTCCTTCATAGTCAGATTCAATCTAAGAAAAATACATAAAATATGTTGCCTTTCTTCCTGCTGAACCTGTGATCACTTATCAAAATCTGGTTGTCCCTCTATGTGTGATTACAACAGTAGAATCATCTGTTAGAGGCTTCTGTGATTAATTCTATATCCTTGAAGTCATAATAGGGTCATTTAGTTAGCATTAAAGGGGTAATGAATCTTACCCTTTATAATGGTCAAATTCACCCCATATTTTAGATGCTTAGAGAGTAGTTTATCACCCTTCAAGGGTACATAAATGAGGTCATCAACAAAGGCTCTAGAGTATGGAATCTGAATCTCCCGAATGGTTAGGTCCAATCTTTCAACATGCCTGAATGATCAAGTTAAGGAATTAATACGGACTAAAGGTCCCAAGTATAAAAATGACAAGTCCAGAGGTGAATTGATCCTTTTATGATCACATTCACCCTGAGAAAGTGCGTAAATAATTCTGTCAGGTAATATGGTTTGAGCACAAGCATTATCATAATTAAAATTGACCGTCCCGTGGTCAGTTTGGTTCTGGTAGTTGCATAACACTCGATCAAATGCGGTGTTTACAGATTCCAAAGAGAAGGCTCAAACGTAAGGCTTCAAGAGGGTTTCGAGTCAGCAAATTAGTTAGAATTTTATTTTTAGTTTCTTTCATTCTGGAAAGTGTATAGTGGCAGTCAAGTTATAACCCCCTCCCTGTATTTCTTGTGCTTTCATTGTAATGTAATTTAAGACTGGACTGTACCCTTAATTTCAATTTTATTCATGTTCCTAAATTTCGAGTTTACATTTTTCTTTTCTGCAAATGATATTAGGAACGTATGTAAAAACTGTATAAACACCCCGTTTGGATTTTTTATTGGAAAAAATGTTTATTTTAAATTCTATAGAGTTTCAACATGGATAGAATCAGTAGATCACCTTTAGTTTACCTTGGGTCTTGTAAATCTGCGAGAATCAACGTATACATACATGCAAACATTAATTCTTTGGAAGCATGAGATTAGTTTGTTTAGAATTGATAAGAATTACTGTTTCTAAATTAATAAAGACCGCCTGTGGTATGATCTTTGTTAGAAATCAAAAATTCTGGCAGCACTAGAGTGATTTCATCTTGCCCATCCATATCATAATTAACAAGTAACATATTTAGATATCTGAATTTCTTAAATGTACATATCTGAACGAATGTGGGACTTCCTGATTCCCATACTTGCCGTTGTTGGTTAAAAACAAAAATTCTTTCCAGAAATAGCCAAGCATAGGATGGCCTAAAGTTATTAATTGGGGCAAAATATGGCCATAGCCCGAAAATTGTTTCCTTTTAGGCTAATGAATTCCTCTCTTTCTTTAGATAACCCCCTAGATAAACGCAGGCCCTTTAGATTGAAATTTGATAAAGAACCAAATACTATTCCAAGTTACAATAAACTACACTCGGGAGTGGCAACTCATGCCCCCGACCCTCAATTCTAAACAACTAAAAATGCACATAGCAATCATGGGTGCATTTTATGTGACACTTTGCCATGTGCTAAAAAAAACAACAAGTGCACACCATCGTAACTTGTCCAAGATAAATCCATAAACGTCCTAATCAATCTTAAAACTAAAACGCTCTTCCAAAAAATAGAAGACTCAAACATCGCCGCAAATGGGCATTATAAAACCGTCACGACCATATTCTTGACTACGTAAATCTACACGCGGGTGCGACAACCCATGTCCCCATCTTCAACTTCAAACTATAATAAAATCACATGTTGTAATTGCGGGTGCATTTCATGTGGTGTAGTTATAATATGTCCCAAAAAACAAATAACTGCACGACATCATGACTTATTTCAAGATAAATCCATAAATATTAAAAGCGTTTCAAAAAAGTGAAAAGGGATAAATGCACAATAGGCTAAAACACGTAAAACAATCAGATGATATAGGCCAAATATCAATAGTAAGGGACCATAAGAACCACGGAACTCGGGAATTCCTAACACCTTCTCCCGGGTTAATAGAATTCCTTACTCGGATTTCTAGTCACATACAAATTAAAACAGAGTCAAAATTTCCTCGGTTTGGGATTTTAAAATAAAATGGTGTCCCGGAGCATCGTCAAAAATCCGGGTGGCGACTCTGAAAACTAAAATAAATCCCAAATCTGAATAATGTCACTTAAAATGGAAAAACTCCCTTATTACCCTTCATTAACCCCGGGGTAGTGGAAAAAGGAGGTGTGACAAACCTTACTTGCTATTTGTTTACCGTCCAAATTCACAAAACTTCTTGGCTGGGACCCACAGTTGTGGATCTTGAGGGGTGCCTAACACCTTCCCCTTAGGATAACTTCAAGCCCTTACCCAATCTCTGGTAATGCAAACTAGTTCATGAGTTATCTACTCTAGGTGCCCTAACGCACCACAAAATTGTTAGGTGGCGACTCTTCCTTAAACCTCTTCCTTTAAGGAGTTATCCAGAATTTCATGAACTCGATCTCTTCGCACCTGACCCGTGCGAGGAAAAAAGGGTGGCGCGACAGTGGTATTCATGGTTGGGGAGAGGGTATTGCTTTAGGTATCACCTATGAAGGGTGTCATGAGATTTAGGAAGAAGGGCAAGTTGAGCCTTAGATATATCGGGCCATTTGAGATCCTCGAGAGAGTGGGGGAGGTAGCTTATAGACTTGCATTGCCTCTAGGGTTATCATCAGTTCATCCAGTATTTCACTTGTCCATGCTTCAGAAGTGTCATGGTGACGCGTCCCACGTATTATACTTCAGCTCTGTCCAGTTGGACAAGGATTTGACTTATGAGGATGAGCAGGTAGCCATTCTAGACCGACAGGTTCGTCTGTTGAGTTCTAAGAGTTATTCTTCAGTTCGAGTGCAATGGAGAGGTCAACCTGCTGAGGAAGCTATTTGGGAGTCTGAGTCAGACATGCGGAGTAGATATCCCCACTTGTTCGCCAGTTCAGGTACTTTTCTATGTTCGTTCGAGGACGAACGTTTGTTATAGAGGTGGAGATTGTGATGACCCAAGGGGTCATCCAGTGTTTTAGGACTTCATCACGCTCATTAGCCTTAAAAATCTTATAATTATCCTTCTCAATTTGCGTGCGCAGTCCGGACGTAATTCTGGAAAGCATTTATGTGAAAAATAGAAGAAACAATAATAAATTTTTGAAATTTAAAATTATTTTAGTTGACTTTGGTCAATGTTTTGAGCAAACGGACCTGGACCCATGTTCCGACGGTCCCCGTGGGTCCATTATAAAATATGGGACTTAGGCGTGTGCCTGGAAACGAATTCCAAGGTCCATAGCTCGAGAAATGAATTTTTGACTAAAATTATATTTCAGAAAAATCCATGGTTTTAAAGTATGTTTTTAATGTTTGAGTTTGATGGTGACGGGCCCGTATGTTGGTTCCTGAGCCCGGTATAGGTCCGTTAAAATATCTGACTACGTTTGTGATATTTGGTGAGAAACAAAGTTTATATGACGTGATTCGGACCCTCAGTTGATAAAATAGAAACTTTATGTTTTCTTGAGAATTTCCTTGACTTTGATGCTAAATTCGTAGTTTTAAGTATCATTTTGGCGATTTGATCACCCGAGCAAATTCATACGATGTGTTAAGACTTGAGTGCGTATTTGGTTGTGAGCCCCGAGGGCTCGGGTGAGTTTCGGATAGGCTTTGGGATGTCTGCACTATTTCATAGTTGCAGTAATTGCAAGTCCAGATCTTAGAACGCCGCCGCAGAGTGAAATTCGCGGACTGCGATGAAAGAAGGCGGCCGCGGTGGGGGGTTTCGCGGACAGTGATAGGGCAAGGCCTAGGTTTCGCTGCCACACCCGAAATTACGCGGACAGCGGTAGAAGGTGTGTGACCGCGCCAGATTTTTGCAGATCACGGTAGAGTAAGGCTCATATTTCGCGGACGCGCTGGGAACATCGCGGATAGCGGTGGATTCGCGGCTGCGTCCGTAATTTCGCGGACCGCGTAGTGGGGATCAAAGGGGTGCTATATAAACGAGATTTTTCATTCATTTTCAATTTCTAAAAACCTAAAACATATGAGGAGATTTTCCAAACACTTCTTCTTCCCCAAAACATAGGTAAATGATTCTTAACCTATTTCTTTAAATCTTTTACATCTTTTTACGAGATTTCAACCTAGAATCTAAGATTTTCATGGTGGGATTAGGGATTTTTTATTAGAACTTAGGAATTTAAAAAATTCAGGAATTATGACCCCAAATTGAGGTCGGATTTCAAAATCAATTGCATATCCGGGCTCGGGGGTGAATGGGTAATCGGGTTTTGGTCCAAACGTTGAGTTTGAACCAAGCGGGCCCGGGGTTGATTTTTAAATTTTTCTGGGAAAATTTGGGAGAAGTCATTAAAGTTGTTTTCTTTAGCGATAATTGATGTTATTAAATTGATATTGTCTAGATACGAGTGGTTCGAAGGTGGAAAATAGAGGAAAAGAGATAATTGAGCATTGAGTTGGCCGTCGGATTAAGGTAAGTGTTTGGTCTAACCTTGCTTTGAGGGATTAGGAATCCCCGACTTAATTTCTATGTGGAATTGCATGTGTGTGGCGTATAGGTGAGGTGACGACTACCTATGCGCCTCCAAATTACTTGTTTAACTTATTCCCTTCCCTGTTCCCAATTTATTATCTTCATGTCATAACTGTTTCATGCTTATTGGTTCTTCTATACCTAATTGCTTCCTGTTAGATGTTGTTCATATTTGAAATATTATTTATTTTCGTGATTTCACGGCGTTACGTTAGTGGTTTAAGCTGGCTTGTCGGTGTTTCATAGCATACTTCGGTTGGTCTCGCTGTGTAGTATTAATTGGTGAAATTTCTAAATTGTATAGGTTCCCGTTTGCATTGGTTTAGACAAAGTTGTGGAGGATTTTGATCTAAATTGTGAAACATTTGTTCTTATTTTGTGATTGGTACTGAGAAGGTGGGATCAGGTTGCGCACCGTAACAAGAGGAATAAGGGTGGTATATTGAGGAGGAATGATGGTGAAATGTGATTGTCTGGTGGGATCGGGTTGTACGCTGCAACAAGGAGCAATAAGGGTGGATAGGTAGGATCGGGTTGCACGCCGCAACAGGAGGAATAAGGGTAATATATTGAGGAGTAATAAGGGTGGACATGTGGGAACGGGTTGCACGCCGCAACAAGGAGTAATAAGGGAAAATGTTTATGTTGTTACTGATTATATGATGGGATCGGAATGCACGGCATAATTTGGTTGTTTTCATATTCTTCTCCTACCATGATTTAATTCTGTAATATTGAAATTCTTTTAAGGGTTGGTTATAGCTGCGCAGTGGAAAGATAGTTGGGTTCCTTATTTATTTACTGCAAGTTACTGCTTCATTTAGTTTAGTATTTCCTTTTTGATTTATTATACACTATATACAGGATACATTATTCACGCCTCCCGTAGCCTTGTCACTACCTCGTCGAGGTTAGGCTCGGCACTTACCAGTACATCGGGTAGGTTGTACTGATACTGCATTCTCCACTTTCTCTGCAGATTTTGGAGCAAATTGTGGCTGATCGAGAGGTCGGTTGCGAGCATTCACCAGGAGATCTAAGGTAGACCTGCAGGCGTCCGCAGGCCCTGGCGTCCCCTCATATGTTCTACATTCTGTTTTATTTTCTTTCAAGACAGATATATATATTTTTCTTTTAGGCCAATGTTTGTAGCTATTTATAAAATATTCGTGAATTGTGATACCAATTCTGGGTGGTAGATAGTTCATGAATAAGCAGTATTTATTTTATTTTGCATTTGTGATCACATGTTTTAAATTGTTTACTTATGTTCAATTAATTTTAAAATAAAATGGTGTTTAAATTCTAACACTGGCTTGCCTAGCGAGTATGATGTTAGATGTCATCATTGCGACGGTTGAGAATTTGGGTCGTGACATAACTTTAAGTTCATTGGCCAACACGAGATGTTACACAAGCGGGTTCGATCAAAAAGTAAAAGTATCGTTGTGGTATCGGTTCTCATCCAGCACGGCAAGCGAACTTATCCAACACACACCCCGTATCCTTCCCTTTTCTTAGTATCCTTCCCTTTTCTTGAATATCCGATTTAAAAGTGTTTGGATAAGTTTATAAGTTGGTTAAACTACCGCACGAGTAACTTTTGACTTATTTCCAAAAGGATACATTGATCATTATATTTTCTTTCAACTTATGAACACGTTTAGTTTAATCAAGTTTCTTACTAATTTATTCAAAATATCCTTCCCAAAACAAAAACCTCTCACTCATTCTTCATAACAATTCCGTCATTCATCTTTTTTCGAGTAAAATTATTTTTTTTAATCTTTGTAAATAGCTTTAAAGTCATTATAAAAATATCAACACTCTTTTATCGAATAATCAAATTTTGCACTTGTATTCAAACACGAAATTAATCATTTATCAGAATGGCTTCGACACTTAATACTTATCGGCTAACTTTTAATCAATTAAGCCAAAACGAGCTCTTAAAATTCAAAACCTAACTTAGTGAAAACAGTCATGCCAGCATATGCAAAATTTATACTCATATCCACTATATTCATTGCAATGTGGTTCTGGATGAAGTCCACTATAGTAGCTTCTGCATTGTTTGAAGCAACAATTTTCATTGCAATATTCATCGTTGCATGGACCCAAATTACCTGCACATCGATAACGATAATCTGATACTATATCAACTTCTCTCCAATTTTCCATTTCCATTGGAGACAAGTTGCTATTTCCTTTGCCAGCTACATTAGGAAAATAAGAGAAAAAAGGTGAAAACTGAACCTTAATAAAAAGAGTTATAATTATAATAAATAAATTAAAAAGATCCGATGCGCGAAGCATCTTCCATTCAGACAGGATCCATGGAAGGGTCTACAACAATTGTATAAAAAATATTGGAGTATATATATACTAAGTCTAAAACATTATCACATAAATTGAGATGGATAAAGTAGAAATAAAGATGACCGCCTACCTCAATTGCATATGTAACCTTAGTGTCACACGTTAACTGAAAATAGTTCGCATTTACATAATATATATATATATATATATATATATATATATATGTGTGTGTATGTGTGTGTGTGAAATAATAAACTTTAAGAATATTTTAAGTTTAATGCTAAAAACTTTAAAAATTGAACGTGTCAAGTTAGAATGGTGTCCGCCTCTTACTTACCTAATACAAAAATGGGAAGAAGAAAAAGGCAAAACGTTGGAGAGGGAAATAAAATGGCCATTCTCACAAGTAGTGAGGAAACTGGTGCAGAAAACTCTGGATTTGGAGTTTTTCTTCTGGCAAAGTTTGGCTATATATATTGGTTCAATAAGATTGAGAGTCAAACAAGGACTATTTTGCAGATATGAATGCATTATATTTTGCATTTTGTCCTTTTTGTAGATTCTTATAATCTTTAACTAACTCTATTGAGTTATTATGACTTGACTACAATTTTTTTGTCACTTAGCTGAGATTTTACTACTAGTCATGATTTGAGAAATTTCAGTTTAATTAACTCTGATACACACTTGTAAGTTTTTTATCCTTAGAAAAAGTATAAGATAAGAAATATAATTATATGTACAATAAGAACTTGAGTAAATGAAGAACAAGAGAAAAATCAAAAAATTGTTATGAGCCAAAAGGGTCATCTTGTATTGTAGGACTCTAGTCTGCACGCATTAGCCTTAAACCCCTTATTTTCACCCACCTCAATTCGTGTGCGCAGTCCGGGTGTAATTCCGAAAAAAAAATTATATGGAAAATGGATGAATAATAAATTTTGGCCTAAAAAGTGATTTTTCTTGTTGACTTCGGTCAACATTTAGGGTAAATAGACCCAGACTCATGTTTTGATGGTCCCGGCAGGTCCATAATAAAATATGGGACCTGGGCGTATGCCCGGAATCGAATTCCGAGGTCCCTAGCTCGAGAAATAAATTTTTGACTAAAATTGAATTACTGAAAATTAATGAATTTGAAGAATTTGCTAAAGGCTTGATTTTTTATGGTATCGGGTCCGTATTTTGGTTCCGGTGCCCGGTACATATCCGGTATGATGTCTAAACCTTGTCTGTGAGATTTGGTGAGAAACGGAATGTATTTGACGTGATTCGGACCCTCGGTTGAGGAAAATGAAATCTTAAAGTATTCTTGAGAATTTTATGCGTTTTGGTGATAAATTCGTACTTCGAGGTGTTATTTTGGCGTTGTTATCGCACGAGTAAGTCTGTATGATGTTTTTAGACTTGTGTGCATGTTTGGTTTGGAGCCTCGAAGGCTCGGGTGCCCTTCGGGCGATGCGCGAGTTGAGTTAGAACTCAACCAAGGCTGCTGGTGCACCAGATCTGATGTGCCCGCACCTGCGAGCCTTTGGTCGCAGGTGCGAGCCACAACCCGCAGGTGCGACCCAAGCATGGATTTCTCTTCTCCGCAGGTGCAGACTCTTCTCTGTAGTAGCGGGACTGCAGAAGAGGAATCCTATCCGCAGGTGCGGCCCTGTTTCTTTTCGCATAAGGGGACATCATGTCCGCACGTGCGGGTACGCAGGTGCGACAAAAGCACCGTAGGTGCGAAGGTCGGGCAGTGTGTTCATTAATTCAAACTCCAGCCATTTCTCTTCTTATTTTTAAAAGGGTAGGAGACCTAGGTGATATCTCAAAGGCTTTTTCTTCATAAATCATAGGTAAATGTTCCTTAACTCGTTCTTTCAATATTTTATTTCTTTTTACAAATATTTAGCCTAAAAATCTAAAGTTTTCATGGTGGAATTGGGGGTTTTGGGTAGTAACTAGGAATTTCGAAATTTTGGGAATTTTACCACAAATTGGGGTTGAATTCCAAAATCAATCGCATATTCGGTCTCGGGGGTGAATGGGTAATCGGGTCTTGGTTCGAATTTTGAGTTTTGACCAAGCGAGCCCGAGGTCGATTTTTGACTTTAAGGGGGGAAATTCGGGAAATAT
This sequence comes from Nicotiana rustica, assembly GCA_005239535.1. Classification (NCBI taxonomy): domain Eukaryota; kingdom Viridiplantae; phylum Streptophyta; class Magnoliopsida; order Solanales; family Solanaceae; genus Nicotiana; species Nicotiana rustica. The sequence goes on from ML512107.1 coordinate 33,501, forward strand.
GTAATTTGTTCATTGAAATTGATTTGTTTAGCGATAATTCATGGTATTGTCACGACCCAAATACCCAACCGTAGGGATCGTGATGGCGCCTAACACCACACTTGCTAGGCAAGCCAATGTTAGAATTCGATTAACTACATTGCATTATTTATCCATTTAGACATAATAAAATAATCTAAAGTAAACTGAATCTATTGGTTTTCGATGAATAGTTTTCAGAAATAAAATAATGAACAATTAAATAAAATGAACCACGAACTAATTTTATAAATAACTCTAAGACTACCCAGGGTCTAGTGTCACAATTCACGAACTACTAAAGAATACTACAAATAATGGGTTGAAAGATATAATGTAACTGTTCTGAATATAATAAAACATCATTATGAAAATAGGAGAAGACTCTTGGGATTTGTGAACGCCGGCAGATATACCTCGTGTCTCCGAATAAACAAATAGCTCCTCTAAATATCTCTACTGCTGGTCGGTACCTGGATCTGCACAGAAAAGTGCAGAGTGTAGTATCAGTACAATCGACCACATATACTGAGTAAGTGCTGAGCCTAACCTCGACGAAGTACTGACGAGGCTACGGCGGGGCATTAACAACATATAACCTGTGACAATAATATGTACAATAACACAATAAAACAGTTCTACATGAACAAGAAAAATATAATTGAGACAATAAATATAAATCGAGAAGGAAATCTAAACAAATAATTAAGTACTGCAACAAAAATAAAATAACTCAGCCACCTTTTTCCAGGCCTCAGCTATAACCAACTCTCAAATAATTTTCAAGTTTCCAAATTTTAACTTTAAATAAAAATAGTGCAAAAAATATTAAAAAAAATAATAAAAATAAGATAGTAAGTTTCGAAATCTTTGTTTTTCTTTGAAAATCAATAAAAATATAAATGTCCTCCCTTATCGCTCTTTGTTGCGGCGTGCAACCCGCTCCCACCTGTCTACCATTATTGTTCCTACCTAAATATATCACCCTTATTGCTCCTGTTGCGGCGTGCAATCCGATCCCACCTGTCCACCCTTATCACTCCTTGTTGCGGCGCGCAACCCGCTCCCACCAGACATATCATATCAATTTATTCATAAATTTCACAATTCAGGCCAAGCCTTTCACAATACTTTTATTTCCCCAATTTCAAACAGAAAACCGTATATCTCGTGAGCTTTAACCAATATCATTTCACAATAAATCAACCAGAATATATGTAAACACTGTAACGATGTCAACACAGCTCAGTCTTTATATACCATGATAGCAATCAAGAGAACAACCAACACTTTTAACACACTTACAACAACAATTGGAAATAAATCAATGAAACCTAATAACCACGTGAACCTCAACAATTACGAAACAATTAAATTGCATTTCTCACAACTTCCTCAATATTATCAAAAACGAAACCAGCTTAAATATATATATATATATATACACCTCGTAAAAACAATGTCAAATCGCTCAACCGTACCACCACAATATTTAACAACAAATGACAAAGCCAAGTAGTCATAGAAACAATAATGAACATAGAACAATTAAGACAAGAATTAACTAAGTTGTAAACGGGAAAGGGATCATGCTTAACAGGCAATTTGGTGGTGCATAGATACTCGTCACCTTACCTATACACCACACACATGCATTTCACATAGCAAACAAGTGGGGACTCCTATTCCCTCAAGTCAAGATTAGACCAAACACTTACCTCAATTTCGCAGGCCACTCAATGCTCAATTATGACTTTTCCTTTAGAATCTTCCTCTAACTTGCTCGAATCTAATCATAATTAACTCAATATCATTAATTAAGGCTAAAGTAACTAACTTCATTAAAAATTACAATTTTTCCTACATTTTCTAAAAAAAGTGAAAACCCGACCCCGGGCCCGCTTGGTCTAAACTCGGGGTTCGGACAAAATTTCCATTCACCCACGAACCCAAATATACAATTAGTTTCAAAATACGACCTTAATTCGATGTAAAGATTCGATTTTTACAAAATTCCCTAATTTTACCCAAAATCTAAATTTTTACCATGAAAATTCTTAGTTTTTGATTTAAAAGTGATGAAAAATAATGAGTAATTGAAAGAGTAAAGTTTAGAATTGATTACCTATGACTTGGGGATGATATTTGGTCAATAAATTTGTTCCTAGGGCTGTGGGGTTCAAAAATTTGAAGAAGAAGAAGTTTGCCCGTTTTATATATATTTTTCTACCAGCTATTCTGCCTCGTTTCTCGTGCCAAATAATTCCGAAACTCGATTTTTATTCCTCCAATGGATTCCTTGTGAAATTTTAGTCAAGTTAGACTTTTGAATCACTCAATTTGACCTTATAATAAAGGAGATACATAGGTTTTAATATTTGTAAATAGTGCAGATTTTTAATACGTCGTCAGTGGCAATTTCGTAACTAACCAGAAAAATCTGGCAATCTTAGTAAAATAATCATGAAATCCTCATACAATGTCCAAATTCGATGAATATTTTTGCTACGGGTCTGTAATTACGATACATATCTAATACTTCATTCAAAGCAGAAATCGAAAATCATTTGTTCAATATGATATCATTTATACTTGAAGAAACGACGTTGAGGCATAAGAAAGAATGAGCGCAACACAACCAAACCTATTTGAAACTCACCCGAGCCCTCGGGACTCTAAACCAAACATGCACGCAAGTCTAAAAGCATCATACGGACTTGCTCGTATGATCAAATCATGAAAATGTAAAACAATGAATTAAACCTCAAAACTCATTATTTTTCTCAAGAACACTTAAAGTTCATTATTTCTCAACCGGACGTCCAAATCATGTCAAATAACTCCGATTTTCACCAAATTTCATAGCTAGTATTCAAATACTAAAAAAATTTGTACCGGACTCTGGAACCAAAATACGAGCTTGATACCAATGGTTTCAAACATTAATTCTTTCTTTATTTCATTAATAGTTCATCAAAATAATTTCTTTCGAAGATTGATTTCTAATGCTTTGGACCTCGGAATTCATTTTCGGGCATATGCCCAAGTCCCATATTTTACTGCGGACTTCCCGATAGCGTCGGAACACCGATCCGGGTCTATTTGCTCAATATGTTGACCAAAGCCAACTATAATCAAATTTTAACTCTAGAAATTACTATTTCTCATATTTTCACTCTAAAGCTTTCTGGTTTCATGCCCGGACTGCACACAAAAATTGAGGTATTTAAATTTAGCCTTTTTATGACTAATAAGCCTAGAACGGAGTCTAAATTCATAAAATGATTCCTTGGGCCATCACAGGTATTAAGCTAATTATGACTAGATACAAGTATCTCATAGGTGGAAACTATAGGAAAAGCGATAATTGAGCTTTGAGTTGGCCGTTGAATCGAGGTAAGTATTTTTTCTAACTTTGACTCGAGATATTAGGGATCCCCGACTTATTTTCTATGTGAAAATTTATTTGTGTGGCATATAGGTGAGGTGACGAGTACCTATACGTCGCCAAATTGTCTGTTTAGCTTGTTCCCTTCCCCGTTCCTAATGTATTGTCTTCCTGTCTTAATTGTTACATGCTTATTAGTGCTTCAATGTCTAATTGCTTCCCATTAGATGTTGTTTTCTTTATTGAAGGTATTGATTATTCCGTAGTTTCATTGTAATTCATTATTGGTTTAAGCTGGTTCATTGGTGTTTCATGGTATGGTTTGGTTGGTCTCGCTGAGTAGTATTAATTGGGTGAAGTTTCCTAATTGCAAAGCTTTCTGTTTGCTTTGGTTTGAGGCTTGAACATACTTGAGGGATTTGAGCTAAACTGTGAAATTCCTGTTTTATTGTGTGACTAGTACTGATTGTCTAGTGGGATCGGGTTGTACACTACAACTGGAGGAATAAGGGAGGATTTATGAGGAGGAATAAGGAATATTCGGTGGGATCGAGTTGCACGCTGCAATAGGAGGAATAAGGGTGGCTTGAAACGGAGTAATAAGGGTGAATTGTCATGTTGACACTGATATTATTTGATATGGTTGGATCGGGTTGCACGCCGCAACATATCTACATACTACTTACCTTTAATATAATGGTACGAAGGAATAAGGGAGAATTGGTGGGATCGAGATGCGTACCACATCAATATACGTGTTTATTTTTATTCATTGACTGTGTAGATTATTCGATGGTTTCATATTTCATTTAAGAATTTGGTTATAGCTGGATTCAGATGGGGCACCGAGATTAAGTATTTATTTATTTCTGCAATTTACTGCTTAGTATTTTCGTTCTCCTTTCTCTGTCTTATTATTTATGGTTCAAAGTATATATATATATTAAGAGTCCCCCGTATCCTCGTCACACCTTCGTTGAGATTAGGCTCGACACTTACCAGAACATGGGGTCGGTAGTTCTAATACTGCACTTTCCGTGCAGATTTTTGAGCTAGTAGTGGTTGATCGAGAGGTCGGTTGCAAACATTTCACCTATGAGACCCAAGCTATTCCTGCTGGCGTCCGCAGACCCTGGCGTCCCTTTCTTCATTTCTACATTTTTGTTTTTCTTTCGTTTCAAACAAATGTAATTGCTTTCACACGAATACTTGTAGTAAATTATTGTATGTTCGTGGATTGTGACACCAGTTTCTGAATGGTAGTAGTAATACTTCTGGCAATAGTTTATAAATAAAGTAGTGCTTACCTATTTCCACAGTTATGATCACTTATTATAACTTGTTTATATGTATTCAATGAATTGTAAAGGAAAGCGGTTAGCGAATCTCTAACATTGGCTTGCCTACCGTGTGTGATGCTAAGTGATGACCCAAGGGGTCATTTTATAAATTTAGACTCCGTTCCATACTTAATAGCCATAAAAAGACTAATTTTAAATACATAGATTTGCATGCACAGTTCGGGCGTGAAACCGGAAAGCTTTTATGTGAAAATATGAGAAATAGTGATTTCTACAATTTTAACTTTGATTATAGTTGACTTTGGTCAACATTATTAGCAAACGGACTCGGATCTGTGTTCCGACCATCCCGGGAGGTCCGCAGTAAAATATGGGATTCGGGCATATGCCCCGAAACAAATTCCGAGGTCCCAAGCCTTAAAAATCAATTTTTGAAAGAAATTGTTTTGCTGAAATAATTTTGAAATAAAGAAAAGAATTAACGTTTGAAACCATTAGTATCGGGACTCTATTTTGGTTCCGGAGCCCGTTACAGATTTTTTATAGTATTTGAATACTATCTGTGAAATTTGGTGAGAATCGAAGTTTATTTGATGTGATTTGGACGTCCGGTTGAGAAATAATGAACTTTAAGTGTTCTTGAGAAAAAAGATGAGTTTTGAGGATTGATTCATAGTTTTACATGTTATTTTCATAATTTGATCAGACGAGCAAGTCCGCATGATATTTTTGGACTTGCGTGCATATTTGGTTTAGAGCCCCGAGGGCTCGGGTGATTTTCGAATATGTTTGGGTTGTGTTGCACTCGTTATTTCTATTACGCGGCGCCTTCCTGAGGTTCTTTGGAAGGGCGACGTAAGGCTAAGCAACTGATGTCAAGGAGGTTGCTGTCCGCCAAGTGAGGTCCTCGCTACACGCTAGACGAGATTGTCAGTGCCGTGCAG
>ML512108.1:10791-23051 GCA_005239535.1 Nicotiana rustica
CACTTACCTTGACATGGATGATGAAGATGGAGCTCCAAAATCGCTCCTAGGTCGGCTCCGATGGAGGAAATGAGATGAAATGAGCCAAACCCATTCTTCCAAACTTATACACTGCCCAGGTGATCCTTCTTCGCGAACGCCCCCCATCGCGTTAACAAAATTCTCAAAAGCTATTTCCAAATTCTTCGCAGAAAACCTCTAGTATAATGACCATAACTTTGTACACAAATTCAAATGCTAAATGGTTTACCTTTATAAAAACTAGACATAAAGGGCTACAACTTTCATTTTTGGATGATCTCCAAATTCTTTATAGATTGTGAGATATGAGCCTCCGAAGTCAGACCTGCGTAACCGAGATTTTCTTCTTCGCAAATGCGAGGATCTCTTCGCGAACGGGAAGAACAATGTCCCTGAAGCCAAATCCTTTTTTGCGAACGCGAGAGGATCCTCGCGAATGCAAAGAACAACACCAGACACCAGCATCAACTATTGCAAAACAACCCGAAATGATCTGAAACCACCCCGAAACACACCTGAGACCCTCAGGGCCCCGTCCAATCATACAAACCAATCCCATAAAATAACACAGACCTGCTCGAGGCCTCAAAACACATCAAACAACATTGAAATCATGAATCACACCCCAATTCAAGCTTAATGAACTTTAGAACTTCAAACTTCTACATTCGACGTCGAAACCTATCAAATCATGTCTGATTTATCTTAAATTTTTCACACAAGTCACATTCGACATTACGGACCTACTACAACTTCCGGAATCGGAATCCAACCCCAATATCAAATAGTCCACTCATGGTCAAACTTCTCAAAAACCTTCCATTTTTCTAACTTCCGCCAAATGACCCCCGAAATGACCTATGGGCCTCCAAATCCAATTCTGAACGCGCTCCCAATGCCAGAATCACCATACGGAGAAATTCCCAGACTCGGAATCCCAATTGGACATCGATAATCTTGAAATGTACCTCATCCCAAACTTATGAAATTCTTCCAAATTGCCAATTTTCACAATAGGCGCCGAAACGCTCCCGGGTCATTCAAAACCCGATCCGGACATACACCCAAATCTAAAATCATCATACGAACCTGCTGGAACCTTCAAAATCCGATTCTGAGGTCGTTTACTCAAAAATCACACTCTAGTCAATTCCTCCAACTTAAGGCTTTCGAAGTTAGAGTTCTCCTTCCAAATCAACTCCAGTCTTCCCGAAATTTAATTCCGACCACGCATACAAGTCATAATATCTGAAGTGAAGCTGCCCAATGCCTTATACCGCCGAACACCGCAATAGAACTCAAGACGACGGGTCGGGTCATTACAACACGTCCTTTAAAAAAAATTATTCTTCCTAATTACAACAAATACGTAATTTTGTGGGAGAATTGGAGATTCCTACTTGGAGAGCTTTCTTTATTTCTTATTTGCATTAGGAATTTTAAGAACTCTTTTTTACCTTTATATTGTGTAAGGAACTTCATATAAATTTCGTTCATTCTTGGAAAATGATTTGTTTTTATTTACTGATAGGATATTTTTTTATAAATACTAATATTTTTCCTTCAAATAAAATATCATGATTCTTTCTTGAATAGGTATTTTTTCCTTTCATGATAGGATATTGGAAAGATCTTTGATATCTTTTATTTATTTGTTTAGGAACTTACAAATGTAAAATTCACGTGCTTTCTAACTAGAGATTGGATTGGTCGGGATTTGAGTCAAATTATTTCTAGCAGTAACAATATAATTTTCTTTTGAATATTTTTATAGTAAAGAATTAATATTTTATTAAATATGACTTTTGTAATAATTGATATAGGATATCGTGCAACACAAAAAGAAATGCCATCAGAAGCTATGAATGATTAAATGCCCTTTGTATTTTTGTTTTATTAGTTACTAATGTATCTTGAGACAATATAATTTTCATGTATCTGAATTGTTAAGGCTTAATTAAATCAAATAAAATTCTTGAATCAGAAAAATAATATTATGTATTGTTGTATTCCTAAGTGTCACGACCCAAATTTTCCTCCGCTGAGTATCGTGATGGCACCTAGTCCTACGGACTAGGTAAGCCTAACATTTCCACTGAACAACAACAATAATAAAGAATTATAACCGTCTCGATATAGAAATCTTGACAGAGTTTACAATTTTCCAAAACACGGTATATACAAATCATAAGCTCTACTACATCTTTCAACCGAACCTAAATACAACTGTCTACAAATAATAATTACAGTTGACATAAACAAGAATGTGACTCCGAAGCCTGCGAACGCAGCAACAGGTTACCTTGAGTCTCCTCAGCAACGATCCGTGCAGCTACTAACAACAATTACCAGGATTTGCACACCAAAAATGTGCAAAAGTGTAGTATGAGCAGACCATAGTGGTGCCCAGTAAGTATCAAGGCTAACCTCGGTGAAGTAGTGACGAGGACTAGTCAAGACACCACTGGTCTAATAAGTAAAAAGCCATAAATGTACAAATGAAACATAATATCTACCTAAAGATTTTTCGATATAATTAATGGTACGATCGAATAATACAAAAGAAAAATTCAACAATTACGATCAACGGACAACATAATAGAAATACGCAAAGAGAATGGAAAGAATGCAAGCCAAATGTCGGGAACCGCAACCCAATAAAACACTAGCAACTCAGCACTACATCAATTTATTCACGTCAGGCCTTAGCCAATAAACTCAATAAAACTGGTCAAACCTTCGAGTGAAAACCTTTAAATCATGAGTTTATTTTGAAAGCTTTAAAGATATAATCATTTCGGAATAGAGAAATTTCTTCTTTGAAACATATTTTCTCTGAATGTATATTTATATATTTTTATAAAGAGAAATCATTAAAACATAGTCCCTTCAAAACACGTGGTGTTCAAATATACTTTCTCAAATACTGCTCTTTCAAATATCATTTTTTTGCAAGACAAATACTTTTCAAATATACTTTCCAAATAGAAGTCCTTCAGACATAACTTTTCCTGGAGATAATGTTTTTTAGCTATACAAATCTCCTCAATGATAAAACCACTGGAACTCAGTCCGCAACTCAGAACTTGTCATGCAATGCAGTACATGGGGAAAGCTCCAGGAATCTCGTCCGTAGTCCCAATTTAAATATGCGATGCAGTATAGGGGAAAGCTCCTGAATCTCCGTCCGTAGTTCCAATTTAAATATGCAATGCAGTACAGGGGAAAGCTCCCGGATCTCCGTCCGTAGTCCCAATTTAAATATGCAATGCAGTACAGGGGGAAAGCTCCCAGATCTCGGTCTGTAGTCCCAATTTAAATATGTAATGCAATACAGGGGGAAAGCTCCCGGATTTCGGTCCGTAGTCCCAATTTAAATACGCAATGCAGCCACTGAGGAAAACAACCAGAATGCGACAGAAACAACATACATTACCACAACAGGCGCAAAAACAAACAAGACCGAATGCAAAGTGCGCTGAGCAAATCAATACAAAGACTTAAATCACAAAAGTGGTAAAAACTCACTCAGCAAGGAAATCAGCTATAACCAATCTCACTTAGACAATTGGCTTCACCGAATAAACTCAGCTTGAAAAAATACTCAGTAAATAGGCAGCATCAAAGAAATACCATCATTTAAATCACAATGTACGACTCACGGGCATGCTTCATCAACATATAGATATTCCAATTACTTGTTAGACAATTATAGGGCGAGATTATACTAGTTTTAGTCACATAGGCAGCATATGAAGAAAGATATAGTATAACAGTAGGAAAAGCAAAGTCTTCACTTAAGTCAATTAAGATCATATAAGAAACAAGAAATGCTAGGCAAGTACTTCTAATTTGAGCAGGAAGAGATGAAACTAGAAATCGGGAATTCAGATATAACAATTTCAATTCATACACGGGGAACATAGGGACCAAAAATCCTAAAAGGGAAATCTATTTGCAAATAAGTACGACTACGCACTCGTCACCTCGCGTACGTGGGCTACACTCAACATAGCAGGCTCAATCATAAAGGGAAGTTCCCCCACACAAGGTTAGGCAAGATACTTACCTCAAAGACGACAATCCGGTACTCAAAAATAGATTTCTCGGGCGGAAAGGTCTACGGACGGCTCAAAATCAACTAAAACACTTCAAAATACATATAAAACGTATAAGGAACTATTCCGAATAATGAATTCTCAATCTTTACAATATTATAAAAATCGACCCAAAAGTCGATCCCCGGGCCCGCACTTCGGAACCCGACAAATTTTACAAACTTCGATTACCCATTTCTATACGAGTTCACCCATACTAAATTTATCCAATTCCGATAACATTTGGTCATTCAAATCATGAATTTTCATTTTTGAAGTTTTCTTTCAAAACCACAATCCCTTTAATCCAAAACACAAATTAAATGATAAATACAAGAACTAATTCACAAAATACAATTAATTATAGTGGAAGAACACTTACCCATTCGATTTGTGTGAAAAACTCTCAAAGAGTCGCCCAAAACCGAGTTCTAGAAGTCAAAATATGTTTAAAATGGTGAAACCCCGATTTTGCAAACTTATATTCTGCCCAGGTGCTTTGTGAATCGCGATCGCGGGAATCGAGATGCGATCACGTAGAAGGAAATGGCTGCATTTGTAATATGTGCTCCGCGATCGCGCAGAATCTTATGCGATCGCGTGTAAGGGGCAGGCTGGCTTCTGCGATCGCGGATGGAGTTATGCGAACGCGGTGAATAAATTTTAGGCGATCAGTAGGGACACATCGTGATCACGAAAGAATCACTGCGATCACGATCAAGAAAATGGGCAGGGCAAACAGGACACTACGCGATCACGGCTTGGGCTACACGATCGCGAAAGAGGGCAACAAACACCAGAAACAACAGTTTAAAAATGGAAGAAAATGGCCCGAAACCCATCTGAAATGCACCCGAGGCCCCCGGCACTCAAAATCAAATATACACACAACTTCAAAAATATCCTACGGACTTATTCGAGTAATCAAAACACCAAAACAACATCATAAAAATCGGATTAAACCTCCAAATCCATAAAAATTCTCAAAACTTCTTAAATTTCAAATTTTGCATTTAAGGTCTGAATCACGTCAAACTAAGTCCGTTTCCTACCAAATTTCATAGATAACACATATAAGTCATATCGAACCTGTAAGGGGCTCTGGAACCATGATACGGGCCCGATATCACAGGTTTCACTTCAAATTTCATTTTCAAAAACCTTTATATTTTTCAGAAAATAATTTTCTTTAAAAATTCATTTCTCGGACTTGGTACCTCGGAATTCAATTCCGGGAATACGCCCAAGTCCATATTTTCCTACGGACCCTCCGGGACCGTCAAATCACGGGTCCGGGTCCGCTTAGAAAACTCAGCTGCTTCTACAATTTCTGTATCCGGTGTCTGATCTCGCAATTATGAGATAAGTGTTCGTATTTTCAAGCATTCCCCAATCCTGACAGGATCGCATTTGTGAAGAGTACTTGGGTCAGCATATGATCGCATTTGCGATTAAGAGATCGCAATTAAGGGAGGCCAGAGTTCGCATTTGCGAATAATACTTCGCATTTGCAAAGTGGAGCTGGGGCGGGTTTGGTCGCAAATGCGGATGATCAATGTTCGCATTTGCGAACAAGTCATCGCAAATGCGATGAAAGCAGAGATGGAAGGACTTCGCATTTGGGATGGTTTCTTTGCATTTGCGAACCCTAGGTCACAAATGCGGCCTCTGCAACTAATCAAAATGAAACTTAGACGGGATTTTTGTTCGTTCTCTTAAATTTCAAACTTAGAAACCTTAGAGGCGATTTTTCAAAGAACTTTTCTTCCCCAAATCATTGGTAAGTGATTCTAAACTAGTTTCTTTCAATCTTTCACTACATATCCTAGATTTCAACCTAAATACTTGTGTTTTCATGGAAAAAATTGGGGGGTTTGGGTAGAATTAGGAATTTTTGTAAAATGGGGATTTAGACCTCAAATTGAGGCCGGATTCAAAAAGAAATTACATAATCGGGCTCGGGGGTGAATGTTTAATTGGGTTTTGGTCCGAATCTCGGGTTTGGACCAAGCGGGCCTGGGAGTTGAATTTTGTTGACTTTTCAATAATGACCTAAATTGAATCTTTTGCAATCGTGGGTAATTTCTAAGGCTTAATGTGAATCATTTGGTTTGTAAATGGATAGATTCTATAGGTTCGGAAGCTTGTTTAAAAGGAAAAGTTTTGGTTGAGCTTTAAGTTGATCTTTGGAGTGAGGTAAGTGTCTTGCCTAACTTTTTTGCATGTGCCAGGGTTAACCATGTTCGGGGATAAACTATGTTGTAAATTGTGTCTTGTAGAATAACGTGACCTTCTTGCCTTATGCCTTACTTGATCCCTTGATACTAAGATCATAGTATTAAATGTTATGAACTACGATTTAGCTTGTGATAACTTGATCAAATTTGATGGAATTCTGAGAACACATTGATGTGTCTAATTCGGTCATCACAATGCGTAATCATTAATACATTGGTACGACCGATATTCTTGAGATACTAGATTCTATTATTACATTAGGTAGGGGTAAGGTCTGCGTACAAAATACCCTCCCCAGATCCCATATGTTGGGATCAAACTGGGTTTGTTGTTGTTGTACTAGATTCTATACTTGTGTTGTAGATCATTCGTGAGATTTGTGAAAATACTTGAATAATAAGGTTCTTGTGGGTTTATTGAACCATTGTAGGCTTGGAAAGTTGTGATTGGGATTCATTTGGAATATTCGTTTAAACACTCTCCTTGATGTTATTTATGCTTCCTTCTTTGTTTGTCACTCATATACATATGCTTGGTAAGGAAGAGTGTAAAGAACGAAGGGTGATGCCGTGACATTGTATATACATTATCATGTGAGGAAAGTGTAAAGCACGAAGGGTGATGTCATGCCATATTATTATGTGACTGTAAAGCACGAAGGGTGATTCCGTGCCATATTATTGAGAGTAAAAGCATGAAGGGTGATGTTGTGCCAATTATTGAGAGTAAAAGCACGAACGGTGATGTCGTCCCATATTATTGAGAGTAAAAGCACGAAGGATGATGTCGTGCCATATCATTTGTGAGTAAAATCACGAAGGGTGATGTCGTGCCATGTTATGTGATAAGTAGGCTTTTTGACTGCTTATTTGCTCTCTTTTAATTGTGTTTTAGCTCGAAAATGCTTAAAGGTATCCCCGAGAACTAGTGAAATGAGCTTTCTTGCAGAAATATTGGGAAACAAGCCAAAGAAGTGAAAATCAACTCAAAAAGAGTAAAAAATTTGACAAGGACCAAAACAGGGCAAAAGAGCTTATAGTGCGGCCGCACAATACTGTGTGCCACCGCAAATAATGAAGGATCCATGTCAAAGTAGCTTCAGAGTATGCAGACCGCATAATTGTGGTGTGGTCGCAGAAGAGAGATTCAGAGAGTTGGGATTTTAAGCAATTGAAGGCATGCGGACCGCACCATTATTGTGCGGCCGCAAGAGCAAAAGTGCGGCCGCACTCACTAATATGCGGACCGCAGAAGAAGAGATTCAGAAAGACTTGAAGTGAAGAAGTGCGGACTGCATGAATATTATGCGGTTGTAGAAGCCAGTGTGTGGCCGCACTCTCAAAGGTGCGGTCCGCAAAAATCAAGTCCTGATCCCAGTTCAATCCAAGTGTGCGACCGCACTAAGAAATGTGCGGTCCACACAACTAGATGAAGTGCGGCCGCATCTAATTTTTATGCGACCACAGAAGGCCGAGTTGACCAGTAAATTTCAGAGTGCGGACTGCACTCAGAATTATGCGGCCGCACAACCTCCGCAGGGGCATTTTTGTCAGATATTTTCAGCCTAGTATAAATAGGACTTTTTATCATTTTTAGGAGAAGTTAGTTTTGAGAGGAACACCTGAGCTGTTTTTCTTTACTTCTTTAAGTAATTTTGTACTAGATTTATCTCCAAACATTAGATTTTCATCCCATAACTTATTATTATGGATCCTATCTTTATTTCTTCTTTAAATTCTGTATTTTTCATGAGTAGCTAAATTTATAGCTAGGGTTGTGACCCAACCCTAGTTTGGATATTTGATGGGTGTTTGAATTAGGGCTTGTTTGTGATTGGGTTAGTGATATTTAGCCTAGTTCTAGCTTGAACTCAAGAATTAATGGTTGCAAACATTGATTCATGCCTAATGTTAGTCTCTACTTGAGAAAGAGAGACTAAGTCTAGGAAAACTTGGCTAACAAGAAATTGGGGTGAACTCAATAAAGTGATAGCCCCAATTAAATGGTTGAATCTAGAGATAGTAATACCCGACTTGAGCATTTATCACTTGTTTTGTGCAATACCCATTTGGACTTGAGAAAGCCAAATTGGGCAAAATCACTCAAGCTACCTAGAGATATAGGGTGAGTATTCGAGTGTGATTGCTATATTACAACCCCGACCAATCAAAATTGTCCTAGAGTTTACAACCCATTAGATAACAACCTAGGTGGAAGTCACGACCCTAGACCCTTTCATCAATTGAAGAACAACTAAAAACCAGAAATATTATCTCTTAGTTTTCTAATTGCAAACAATAGAACAAGGTATAATTAGAACAACAACTAATATTGTGGAAGTGTAATTTGGGTCAAAACATACATTCACGCTAAATATATACCTAATCCCTATTCTAACTCCTTGTGGATTCGATCCCGACCTTCGTTGGGTTTATTATTGCATCGAACACCTCACTACCTAATTGTGGTGTGAGTTTGGGAGAGATCAATTTTTGGCGCCATTTCCGGGGAGTTAAACGGATTTAGCTATATATCTAGGCTTTTGTGCGTTTTGTCTTTCTTTCCTTCTGAGTCACTAATTTTGGTTTTGAATTGCTTTTAGATATGAAATGTCTCTTAACAACGAGCCCCTCGGAAATTTGCCATTGGGGGAGGAGGTGGACGATGATCAAGGAGATGAGATTCATCCCGAACCTCAAGTAAACAAGCGAGGCCAACCACCTCATGATAATGTCCCCGCCCCTCCCCCACCTCCACCAAGAGCAGCGTACCGGGTTTTGCCAAACGAGGGTTATGCAAATGCTATAGTCCCGCCCCGGATTAGGGCATGCAACTTCCAAATCACCAATATGATGCTTGCACTACTTGAACAACATGGTTTCTTCACCGGAGCTCCACACAAAAATTCTTACAAGCATATCAAGGGGTTCGTCGATACTTGTTAGGGGAGCAAGCAAACAAATGTTTCCGAGGATGCATTGTGTTTGAGTCTATTTTCCTTTTCTCTATGGGGAAAGGCTTTGTACTGGTTAGAGAGATTACCCAATCATTCCATCAACACTTGGGATGAGTTTTCCAAAAATTCATTGCCAAATTCTTCTCTCCGGGGCACATGGCTACATTAAGGGATGAAATTCTAGCGTTCAAGCAAGAGCCCTATGAGCCATTGCATGAGTTTTGGGAAAGATATTGTACCATGGTTAAATAATGCCCTAATAATGATATGACCGAGGAAATGATCCAACAAACCTTCTATAGGGGGATCAAAACAACAAATCAGTATGTGGTAAATCAACTCGCCGGGGGGAACTTCATGAACACACCTTATTCTGAAGCTTGTGAAATTTTGGATGAGATGGCGGATACCTCGTCGGGTTGGCAAAGTAGAGCCATTATTCCTCAAGGTAACCCAAATGTCATTCACCTACACAAGGAGCTACATAATCATGGGCAAGATATTGCGGAGTTGACAACCACAATGAACCAATTGGCCAAGGCTGAGCTTCGACATGCTCAAGGGCCGAAACAAGTGAACATGATGATGAACAAGAGATGGCAAAGAGGTCATCAAGTATAAAACCGTTTGGAACAATTTGAACAAGAAGATAGTGGGTATGACCAAGGTGATTCATATAATGAGCAAGAAGAAGAAGGGCAATATGTCAACAATTATCAAGGTCAAAGAAACAATGCTCAAAATCAACAACAATATAGATCACAAGGAAGTCAAGGAAATTGGAACAACTAAGGCCACCAAGGCAATTGGAGTGGTGGAAACAATAACAATCAAGGCAATTGGGGAAATAACAATAATCAAGGAAATTGGAGTCATAAACGTAACCAAGTCAATTGGGGAGACAATAATCAAAGTAATTGGGGAGTCAAAAATCAAAGAAATTGGGAAGGCAACAACAATAAAGGGGGTCGGAACAATAATAATCAAGGGAATTGGGGGTCGGGCTTTCAAAGGCCCCCGATGTATCAACAACTAAGAAAACTGCCTCCATATCTGTCACAAGGTCCTAGTTCTTCCAATAGTGAAATAAGATGAATTGAAAATATGTTTAAGCAAATGATGGAGAAAAATACCGACTCCGATGCTCAATTAGCCTCCCACAACACCTCTATCCGCAATTTGGAGGTTCAACTTGCCAAATTTATCAAGCTTTAAATACTCGCCCTAAGAGGGAACTACCTAGTGATATGGTGGTGAATCCGAAGGGTGGGAAAAATACGGGGCATGAAATGGTTGTAACAACAAGAAGCAGGAGAGGTGGAGTTGCAAGTACCTCAAACAAAAGAAGAAATGTGGATGATGATGTGTTGGTTCAAGAAGATGACATGACAAGCAATGATGTTCAAGCTAATGAAGAGGTGAGGATTGACATTGATGAAAGTTTGGAGGAGACACAAGAAGATGTGAACCCGTCTAGGGAGCACATGATAGACATACTAGATCCGGTAGTGCAAAAGGCTAAGGCACCCATGCCAAGGCATCCTCCCCCATATCCTCAAAGACTCGCAAAGAAAAATAATAAGAATCAATTCAAGAAATTTATTGATATGATGAAGAGTTTATCCATAAATGTGTTGTTGGTTGGAGCCTCAGAACAAATGTCGGGATATGCCAAGTTCATGAAGGATTTGGTAACTAAGAATAGATCAATGAACTGTGAAACAATCAAAATGACTCATCAAGTGAGTGCTATTGTGCACTCCATGGCTCAAAAGTTAGAAGATCCCAGTGGCTTCACAATCCCGTGCACTATTGATAGTGCCTATTTTGCCAAAGCTGTATGTGATTTGGGGGTAAGCATTAAATTGATGCCTTACTCTATGTTCAAAAATTTGGGGATTGGGAAACCAAGACCCATATCGATAAGGATACAAATGGTGGATCGGACCATGAAAATACCATTGGGGATAATTGATGATGTGTTAGTTTGTGTCGACAAGTTCATCCTTCTAGCGGCTTTTGTGATCCTTGATTATGAGATTGACTATGAGGTGCCTATTATCTTGGGGAGACCTTTCCTTGCTAATGGGAAGGCCCTAGTTGATAAGGAAGCCGGTGAGCTCACCTTCCGGGTGGGCGATGAAAAAGTGGTGGTCCATGCATGCAAATAAATGAGGTAGCCAAATAGCAATGAAGTTTGTTCGTTCATGGATCTAGTGACCGAAGTAATTGTTGATGACACAAGTGTTATGATGAATGTTGAGGACACCTTGGAAGCTTTGTTGCTAAATCATGATGATGATGAGAAGGAAGGATTTGTGGAATGTGTGAATGATTTGCAAGGAATGGGGTCATATACTTATGAGCCTAGAAAATTATCCTTGGATCTTGAGAACAGGAAGACTCCTCAAATAAAGCCCTCAATCAAGGAGCCTCCCACCCTGGAGTTAAAGCCTTTGCCTTCACACTTCATGTATGAGTTTCTTGGCCCTTGTTCCACTTTACCTGTTATTCTTTCCTTGTGCTTAACTAACGTGCATGTAGATTCTACTTTGGCGGCGCTCCAAAGGAGGAAGAAAGCAATAGGTTGGACATTGGCAGATATTCAGGGTATAAGACCCGTCTTTTGCATGCACAAAATTATTCTGGAGGAGGATGCCAAACCCACCGTGGAACATCAAATAAGATTGAATGAATCTATGCAAGATGTAGTGAAGAAGGAAATCATCAAATGGTTGGATGCCGGGGTTGTTTAACCCATTTATGATAGTTTGTGGACCTCGCCAGTGCAATGTGTCCTAAAGAAAGGGGGCATGACTGTGATAACAAATGATAAAAATAAATTTATCCCCACAAGAATTGTCACCGGGTGGAGAGTCTGAATGGATTATAGGAAGCTCAACAAAGTTACTCGAAAAGACCATTTTCCGCTTCCATTTCTTGATCAA
>ML512110.1:0-14902 GCA_005239535.1 Nicotiana rustica
TATTAAATGAGTATATTAACTGTTATGAAAACTTTAAATATATTATTCTTATTTATGTAGATACTTATCCGTATATTATATTATTTTATCCTGCTGCATCTTAATTATATCATTTTTTATGCATATGCATGAGT
Organism: Nicotiana rustica; assembly: GCA_005239535.1. NCBI lineage: Eukaryota > Viridiplantae > Streptophyta > Magnoliopsida > Solanales > Solanaceae > Nicotiana > Nicotiana rustica. Next base: position 135 of record ML512110.1, read on the forward strand.
TGGGGAGTTAGATATTGTATACGGCTGAAATAAGAGAGCCCAATTTTACGATCATTTCGACACTTAGAAAGCTCGAAGTCCCGAGTTTCGACATCGAGGGGCATATAGAATTTCCTCAACCTCGAGGCAATTCAAATTAAAGGTCAACATGGAAAGGCGTGAAATCCCCAAGGGCCACGTGGTTAAAGCTGACAAAATACACAAAATAGTACAAGCCTGTACCGTGGCATTAAATAGTTGTGGCAGCCGTATCTATTTGCATTAATAAACCATGTACTATGTTGGGATTCCCCCTCATATACAAAGGGGACCCTTGTCACTTTGTAACACACGTGATATTCAATACAAGAACAATAACATCCCCTGCTCTCTAACGAAAAAATTCTCTACAATTGCTTCATTAATTTATTGCTTCTAATTTATTGTGTTCTTGAATTATTCTTCATTTATTACTTGTTATTTATCATAAATATGCCATTCTTAATGCCTTCAACACTGTTATATTTTTAGCGAAAGCCCCTAGTCAAGCCTCTAAAGCTCGACCTGGAGGCCCTTCTCACAACCCTCGAGACCAGCCGCCTCGCTACCCGGTTTGCACAATCTCATTTCCTTTTGCTCTTATTTGATTTTTCTCACATTCACAATCAGCATCTACTGCCTAAACAACTGATATTAAAATAGAAAATTATAATTACTATTTTCAAGGTAAACAGTTTGGCACCCACCGTGGGGCTAAAAATAATAGTGATTGTTTTAGTGCTTGTTTTCTAAAAACACAAGTTATTCTTCACATTTTTTCTTGTCCAAGAATCTTTGATTTCATGTCAGAAAATGTCTAACTCAGTAAACGCACATGAAAATGACGGCCCTGAGGACCACGGAGAGATGGCACAGCTGCCTCAGGTGCCGGTGCGCCACCATAAAAATGTCACGACTGAAACCAGAGGGCTACGACTGGCACCCGGTGCCTACTCAACCGAGCACCACATACCTTATCATTTTTATAAGACTCGTCATTGGCCATGACATGCCAAATCTATATATGTAATTAACAATATTAGAACTTAACTCACATAACTAATTAAAAAAGATTTATATAGATACATAGGGGCCGACAAGGCCGTTGACATTTCATACCTAAAGCTATACACAGGACACTGTCTGCAAAACCTCTAAAAAAACCTGAACATAACATATACGTCGGGACAGGGTCCCTAACATCCTCGTAAAATAAAGTAACATATATATAACGTGACTCGGCAATACTCCAGGAAGATGTGGAGCTCACCAACCAAAAGCTGAAGTCTGGAGGCAGCCTACAGTGGATGGCCCTCACCTAGCCTATCTACACCTATGTGGCATGAAACACAGCACCCCAGGAAAAGGGATGTCAGTACAAAGAATGTACCGAGTATGTAAGGTAGAAATGAAACGTATTAATTAGATACTATCTCGGGGAGGGATAAGATTCAACTTATAACTTATGAGTTGCTGTTGAGGGCCATAACTTATAGAATAAGACCCATCTCATATATATAAATAAAACTACAATATAATAGTTCTGATTACATAATTCTCATGACGTTAACTACCCAACTGATCAGTGGTAACTGCCCGACCGACCGTCGTACGGTGGTAAATGTATGGCTGCCCAATTGGTGGTAAATAATAATACGTAACGGCCCAACCGGCGTTAACTTCCCGATCGACCGTAGCACGGTAGTAAATATGTAACTGCCCAACTGACCATAGCTCGGTGGTAAATGCATGACCGCCCAAATGGTGGTAAATTATAATACATAACTGCCCAACCGGTGGTAACTGCCCGACCGACCGTAGCACGATGGTAAATATGTAACTGCCCAACCGGCCGTAGCTCTGGTAAATGCATATGCATGAAGATGCATGTATTACTATATTATGAATATTAACATCTTTATCAAATACCTCAATAGGAAACTAGATACATACTTATACATGCTTGAACATCACTTTACCAGAATGAATAACAAAGACACCCTTAAGTGCTAAGAGTAGAAAAACTTATGGAATACCATTACGTTTACATATCGTTACATGGATTATGCCAAGCAGACCTCGATTTCTCGAAAGTCCTAATCCAAGACATCTTTAGTAAGAGGATGTTATTGATAATTCATTTAGACCAACACCTTCTATGCATGCTCGATGGAGAGCATGGTGAAATTTTGTTAAATAGAAGTAAATATGTATAACGGGGAAGGGCTGACATAACACCACCTTAATGTAACAATGTTTAATAAAAATAGAGACTGAAGAAATATCTCAAGCATCTTCTGTATTTCATGGGAAACATTTTCCTAAGACATGAAAAATCTAACATTCACCTTACTGCTGAACGTGATCCAATATATGTATATTTATTTCCTCCTTGGTAAGTCTCTGAAATGGATATACCTTTAGAACTAGTTGTACTAGTTGATATCAAATCCCATAAAAGTATAGTTCTACATATGACTCTTAGGCAGAGAAACGGATTTGAGGATCATGAGTGGATTATGCAAAAAAAAAGAAGGGATAGCCTTAACATACCTGGAGTAGGGAAAAATCCGTATGATATTCTTGTAAAAGGTTGCACCGTACTCCTTTGGAGCCGTAATATTTTATGCTTCTAAGGTGCTAATAATTCTCGCTGGAGTTAATTTGGTCGCAAGAAGTTTTCGTTAGAAGCCTGTTGAATTGAGTTTTAGCAACTGTTTGTTTTTTAAATGCTTTGAATTTAGGAAGAAAGAGGTATGATTTCTCACTTTATCATTCTTTGTCCAAATGAAAACCAATCTTGTATAAAATGAAACCAAATTTGTATATAATGAAACCAGACTTGTATGACTTGCACGATAATGGCTTATTACTTTATATAGCCACCTAAGCCATTATGACTAAGAGTCATATGTCTTAGTTGTGGCTTGCTGCCACGTGGGGTTGGGGTTTTAATTTTATCTTATAATCAATTAATTAATTAGGTAATATTCTGCTACCCGATATTCAATTACCCACATAATTAAGAATTATCTCAAATTACTTAAAATTCTACTTATCTTAATACATTTTATACATCGTATTATCATGGTCATAGGGTACCTTGTATGGTACTAGTCCATAAATATTGAGTATTATAGCTCGTACTGTATTTTATCACAAAATAATAAACTTCGACGATACTCAATTTCTTCGATCCGTTAACCCTCTGACCTTTATAACACTTACTTATCACATATTACAAGTAGCATAAATGATTATGATCTCAAAATAATCTCATTCCCGATTTTTCGTCGATTGACTTATGATGAAACTTTAACGTACGAAATGTGGGATGTAACATCCCCCTCCCCCTAGAAATATTCGTCCTGAAATATTTAAACTTGCAAGATGTACATACATACTCATCAATTATAATTGTATATATCTTCCCAGGGTATACTCCAATGAAATAAATATCATGCTCTCATGGGATGAGGACGTCGTCCCTCCCTAAAACTACTTCCTAATCCATTCGCCACCTACGATTCTGGTAATCTATCTTCTAGGTGCTGCCACCTACTAGTTGTAATCTTAATAACCGGGTTCATACTTTGCTTTCAAGATAGCCTTGGTTTCCCTTAACCCTTCAGGCGTAATTCCAACTCAATCTTATATTAATCATATTAACTGGAGAATTTGAGTTATAAGATCGAACATTACTCATAGTCACGGTACCTGACACATCATCCGGTGTCGCCTATGGGTCCTGATGACCTTCCAGAGCATATATGCGTTTCTGAATACCATCGGAGCTAGATGCTCCACCCATGCCTCTACCTCTGCCAGTTGTTGCCTGAGGGCCTCGCTCTTGAGGGCGTACTGAAGAATAGGAGACTGTTATAGATCTGGTGGGATGAGCCATCCTGCTTTTTCCATTTATAGGACAATCCCTCATGTAATGACTAGGGTCTCCGCAGGTATAACATACATTAGACCCCTGACGACATTTTCCAGAAGGAGCTCTACCGCATTGACTACACCGCAAAGGGGGCACCCTCATTTGCGCTGAATCCCTCCGATTCTTGAAACTCGAAATTCTCGAGCCCAGACCTGACTCAGAATAGACAAATCCCTCATAATATGGCTTCTACAACTGTCGGACACTTTCAACAGCGCATGGTGACATAGGATCGCCCGAAAAGTCCTCAGGTCGCCTAGTAGACCTAGCCTTCTTACATTGACCCCCACCAACATCACGATTCTCGTATTGCTGTCTTTTTCGATCCTCCAAGTTCTGATCATAAGCCTGGATGCAAGAAATATCCATACCATCAAGCATAGAAGCCGTGAAGCATTCATTAATTAGGTGCGGCCCAATTCCTACCACAAACCGATGCACTCGGTCACTCATTTCAGCCACAATCGAGGGGGCATACCTTGCCAAGGAATAAAATTGGAGGCTATACTCCCACACACTCATACTCCCTTATTTAAGAGCCAAGAACCTGTCTACCCTAGCTTGACAAATCTCTACCGGCAAGTAATGATGCAAGAAAGCCCCAAAGAACTCTTCCCATACGATTGGAGATACATTTGTCCCTCTAGATAATTCCCAAGTTTCATACCACCAAACCGTAACATCCCGCAATCGGTAAGAGGCCAACTCTACTGACTCAGCGTATGATGCATGCATTACCCTCAAAGTCCTCTGCATCCTATCAATTAAGTCATCTTCATCTTTATTGGATCCAGTAAACACTGGAGGGTCCAGGTTGATGATGTCTCGAATTCTCGTGCTAATAGCCCTGTCAATGTGACGAACACCTTTACCTACCTGGCACTGAGCCTGAGTGGCTACCAATCTAGTCAACAACCGTACTGCACTCCGCATATCCATATCCTCATCCTCAATAATAGGTGGAGGTATTGGGTTCCTCCTCATCTCCTCGGGTGCTGGCAAAATCGGAGAACTATGCGAGGGTGTCGTATATCCCCTCGGGGCCTAACTCTGGCCCTTACTAGACATTGGTACTCTACTCGTGCCCTGATCTTCCACTACTTTACCCTTCTTACTAGCCGTAGCTTTCCTCGTCATAGGCAGTGCTGCATATATAAAACAAGTCAAAGGTCAAGGGCTTTATTCCCTATGACTCTACTCTATTGCACGATCTAATATCAAGAAGGACGGATAACCGGTCCCTAAATGCCTTGTAGTTTCTTGTTTATACAATGTGGTGCACAACACATTCATCAACAAGACTCTACTAGACACGATTTGCAGATAACCCTAGGACAGAACTGCTCTGATACCACTTCGTCACGACCCAAATCATAGGGCCACGACTGGCACCCGGTGTTGACTCAACCGAGTGCCATATACCCTATCATTTTGTGTAAGACTCGTCACGGGACATGACATGCTACATATATATATGTAATTAACAGTATTAGAACTTAACTCACATAACTAATTCAACAACATTTATATAGATACATAGGGGCCGACAAGGTCGTTGACATGTCATACCTAAAGCTATACACAAGACACTGTCTGCAAAACCTCTAAAAAAACATGACCATAACATATATGTCGGGACAGGGTCCCTAACATCCTCATAAAATAAAGTAACATATATAGAACGTGACTCAGCAATACTCCAGGAAGATGTGGAACTCACCAACCAAAAGTTGATATCGGGAGGCAGCCCACAGTGGATAGTCCTCACCTTGCTTATCTACACCTGCGAGGCATGAAACACAGTGCCCCAGGAAAAGGGACGTTAGTATAAAGAATGTACCGAGTATGTAAGGCAGAAATGAAACATAGTAATAAGATACTATTCTGGGGAGGGATAAGAGTCAACTTATAACTTCTGACTTGCTGTTGAAGACCATAACTTATAGAATAAGACCCATCTCATATATAAATAAAACAACAATATAATAGTTCTGATTACATCATTCTCATGACGTTAACTACCCAATTGATCAGTGGTAACTGCACGACCGGCCGTCGCACGGTGATAAATGTATTACTACCCAACAGGTGCTAAATAATAATACATAACTGCCCAACCGATTGTAACTGCCCGACCGACCGTAGCACGGTGGTAAATATGTAACTGCCCAACCAGCCATAGCTCGATAGTAAATGCATGACTGCCTGACCAGTCGTAGCTCGGTGATAAATGCATATTCAAAAAAATGCACGTATTACTATATTATAAATATTAACATTTTTATCAAATACCACAATAGGGAACTAGATACATATATAGACATGCTTGAACATCACTTTACCATAAGGAATAACATAGACATCCTTAACTGCTAAGAGTAGAAAAACTTATGGAATATCATTATGTTTACGTACCGTTACTTGGATCATGCCAAGTCAACCTCGATTTCTCGAAGGTCCTAATCCTAGACACCCTTAGTCAGAGGATGATATTGGTAATTCATTTAGACCAACACCTTCTATGCATGCTCGATGGAGAGGATGGTGAAATTTTGTAAAATATAAGTAAATATGTATAACGGGGAAGGGATGACATAACATCACTTTAATGTAACAATGTTTAATAAAAATAGAGACTCAAGAAATATCTCAAGCATCTTCTGTATTTCTTGGGAAACATTTTCCTAAGACATGGAAAATATAACATTCACCTTACTGCTAAACATGATCCAATATCTGCATATTTATTTTCTCCTTGGTAAGTCTCTAAAATGGATATACCTTTAGAACTAGTTGTACTAGTTGATATCAAATCCCATACAAGTATAGTTCAACATATGACTCTTAGGCAGAGAAACGAATTTGAGTATCATGAGTGGATTATGCAAAAAGAAAGAAGGAATAGCCTTAACATACCTGGAGTAGGGAAAAGTTCGTATAATATTCTTGTAAGAGATTGCATCGTACTCCTTTGGAACCGTAAAATTTTATGTTGCTAAGGTGCTAATAATTTTCGTTGGAATTAATTTGGTCGCAAGAAATTATGTTGGAAGCCTGTTGAATTGAGTTTTAGCAACTGTTTGTTTTTTTAAATGCTTTGAATTTAGGAAGAAAGAGGTATGATTTCTCACTTTATCATTATCTGTACAAATGAAAAATAAAATGAAACCAAATTTGTATATAATGAAACCAGGCTTGTATGACTTCCACGATAATGGCTTATTACGTTATATAGCCACCTAAGCCATTATGGCTAAGAGTCATATGAATTAGTCGTGGCTTGCTTCCACGTGGGGTAGGGTTTTTAACTTTATCTTATAATCAGTTAATTAATTAGGTAATATCCCGCTACCCGATAATTAACCAATTACCCACATAATTAAGAATTATCTCAAATTACTTTAAATTCTACTTACTTTAATACATCTTATACATCGTATTATCACGGTCATAGGGTACCTTGTATGGTACTAGTACATAAATATCGGGTATTATAGCTCGGACCGTATTTTGTCTCAAAATAATAAACTTCGACGATACTCAATTTCTTCAATTCGTTAACCCTCTGACCTTTATAACACTCACTTATTATTTATTATAAATAGCATAAATGCTTATGATCTCAAAATAATCTCATTCCCGGTTCTACGTCGATTGACTTATGATGAAACTTTATCGTACGAAATGCGGGATGTAACAAAAACCTTGAAGGGGCACCAGTGCAAATTCCTATCGATGAAGGCTCACACAACGCTCATCATGTCAATGTGAGCTCTCATACAGACGGAAGTGTTTGTGAATGAGACTAGCGTTAAGCACAGGGAACCCCTGCTGAAAAAGAAAGGGAAGTTAGCCTTCATGTCATTTTTGAAATGTTGCAGGAACCACATGTGGCTATTGCTCAGTTACAAAGCCATCAGAGAACCCCGAGCACAACACCACCAGAAACGACTCCTCGAGTCGAACATGCACGGAACGATTGAGCAATAATGGGTCAGCAGCCGACCTCGCCATTTTGAAGATATTCGAAGATCTCGCAAAGAGGATTGGATCAGGAGAAAAAGAAGATAGAAGCTAACGACAAAAAAGTGGAGACCTACAACTCGAGGATCAATCAGATCCCAGGCGCACCTCTGATTCTGAAGGAATTAAATTCAAAAAAGTTAATGCAAAATCCATTCCCGTCAAGTACAACTCTGATGCATATCTCTAAGAAATTCAGAATGCCCGATCTCCCGAAGTACAATGAAATGTCAGACCCCAATGAGCACATTACTGCCTACACTTGTGCTGTGAAAGGAAATGACTTGAGAGACGAATAGATTATATCCGTTCTATTGAAAAAATTTGGAGAAATACTATTCAAAGGGGCCATGATGTGGTATCATAACCTGTCCTCAAACTCGATAGATTGATTTGCCATGACGGCGGACTCCTTTTTGAAAGCAAATGGTGGTTCCATCAAGGTCTCTACGAGAAAATGTGATGTTTTCAAAATCATGCAAAGGTAGAATGAGATGTTAAGGGAGTACGTGTCCCGTTTAAATTGGAACAAATGGAATTATGTAACGACCCAGCCGGTCGTTCCGTGAGATAAGCCGTGTTTTCCCTATTTCTGCTTTATCATGTATTTCTTAGCCTATTGATGATGTGTCGGGTCGGTTGGTTCGGGTTCGGAGTGGACTTGGTGAGAATTGAGACACTTAGTATCTTAAGTTAGCCTTATAGTTAGAAAAGTCAACCGGAAGTTAAATATTGGGTAAACAACCTCGGAATGTGGATTTTATGGCTCGGATAGATTCTTTAGGTGATTTGGGACTTAGAAGTGTGTTCGGAATATGGTATCGATTTCCGGAGTAGCATTAGGCTTGAATTGGCGAAATTGAGTTTTTTGGCGAATTCTGGTCGGCAGTGGAAAATTAGCTATCGGGGTCGGAATGGAATTCCAAAAGTTGGAACAGGTTCATAGTATCATTTTGGATGTGTGTGAAAATTGTCAGGTCATTAAGACGAGTTTTGGGTAGTTTCGGCATCGTTTGTGATTTTCAGGAGTTTGAAGATCCTTAGGCTTGAATCATGGGTTGGTTTGGTGTTTCGATGGTGTTTTGGGTGTTCTGAGGGTTCAACTAGGTTCGGGTGATCATTTATGACTTATCGGTACTTTTTGTTGGGGTCCTGAGGGCCTCGGGATAAGTTCGGATGGTTATCAGCATGATTTTTTTCAATTTGGAACTGCTGGTGTAAGCTTTCTGGTTTTTCCGCACCTGCAGAAGGGGGATCCTTAGTTATGAAGTCGCTGGTGCAGTCTGGGAGCCGCAGATGTGGAGTTCGAGGGGCTAATCTTTTTCCGCAAATGCGCAAGATTTGGTCGCGGTTAAAAGACCGCAGGTGCGATTTCATTGGACAGAGAGTATAAATACCAACCTTCGCGAATTTTGGGTTATTTCATCAACATTCTCATACGGACTTGAGCTTGAGAGAGGGTTTTGATGAGGGAAATAAAGAGAGCTTCGTGGAGGTAAGATATTTAGACCTAAAACTCATTCCTATGGTGTTATTTGACTGATTAGGGGTGAACTTTATGGAAAATTAGTGACTAAATTGGGGGTTTAGGGTTTGGGAATTTGAGACTTTAAATTGAAGAATTGAGGGGCCATTTATGGTTGGATTTGGATGTATTTTATATGGGTAGACTCGTGGAAGGATAAATATTCTGGTTTTGTTATTTTTATCAAACTCCGAGACGTGGGCCCGGGGGTCGAGTTTCGCGAATTTCGAGATTTGTGCTTAATTTTGATAATTTTTGAATGGGTTTCATTCCCTAGTATATATTGATAATATTAATCTGGTTTTTGTTAGATTCGGAGAAATCGGGAGCCGATTCGAGAGGCAAGAGCATTGGAGAGTAGTTTTCGGGCCGGTTTGAGGTAAGTAATGTGATAACCCAAAAGGTCATCTTGCATAATTTAGCAAAAAAAAATTGTGTTCCGAGGCCTCGAAAGCCTTTGTTAATCTCACCTCGATGTGAGTGCACAGCCCGAGCGCGTAGCCGGGAAGTTTTTATTTGGAAATGTGTTGAACTGTTGAATTTATGATAATTAATGGAATAAAATTGACTTTGGTCAACATTTTTGGTAAGGTCCCGGACCCGTGATTTGACGGCCCCGGAGGGTCCGTGGGAACGTATTCTCGGAATTGAATTCTGAGGTCCCAAGCTCGAGAAATGAATTTTTAAAGAAAAATATTTTCTGAAAATAAGAAAGACTTTTAAAAATGAACTTTGATGTGAAATCTGTGTTACCGGGCCCGTATTATGGTTCCGGAGCCCGAAACATGTTCAATACATGTTATATGAGTTATATGTAAAAATTGGTGTAAAACGGACTTAATTTGACGTGTTTCGAATCAAAAATGGAATGTTTGAGCTTTATGATGTTTTGAGGAAATTATATAGAATTTGGAGTTTAATTCTTTGTTTTTGATGTTATTTTGGTGGTTTTATTACTTGAATAAGTCCGTAGGATGTTTACGAGGGTGTGTGTATATTTGGTTTCGATCCCCTAGGGCTCCGGTGAATTTCGGGTAGGTCTCAGGGTTTAACAACTTAGGAAAAATCTGGTTTTTTTGAGTTGTTGCTGGTGTTTTACAATTTGCTCTATGTGATCGCGTAGGTTCCTCTGCGATCACATACAGCTAGGTGTAGGGGGAGGTCAGTTCCTCTATGCAATCGCATAGCACTGTTCGCGATCGCATAGAGGTATATGAGGTCTGGGCGGGGGGCTGGCTAGGTACTCTTGGCAATCGCAAGGTCTAGTTCGCGATTGTATAGGGTGGAGTCCTTGAACTGTGTGATCCCAGTCACTTGTCCGTGATCACAGTGAGGGGGGATCCCAGTTTCTTCTTCGCGATCGCATTCTTTCAGCCGCGATCGCAGAATGTAGGGACCAGACTCTCCGCGATCGCATACCCATTCCTGCGATCGCGATGCACGTTTTTGCCCAGTTATTTTAAAAGCTCCAAAACAGAATACTATTACGGGATTATCATTTTTTCACCATCTTCTTCCTCTCCAAGACCCCATAGGCGATTCTCAAGCGAGTTTTCTTCCATAGCCACTTAGGTAAGTCATCCTAACACTAATTTTTTCCATTTTCCTTCATCAATCACTAGAATCTAGGGCTAAAATCATGAAACCAAGGTAGAAATTAGGGGTTTTGGGTAGAGTTAGGGTTTATGGGATTTTAGGAAATTCAACCTCGTTTTGGGGTCGGATTCTAAAAAAAATTGTATATTCGGGCTCGTGGGGGAATGGGTGAATGGATTTTTGTCCGAACCTCGTATTTGAACCAAGCGGGCCCGGGGTCGGATTTTGGTATTTTTTGAAGAATGCTAGGAATTGTATATTTAGGCTATGGGATTGTATTTATGAGTCATTATTGATGTTAATAAGTTATTTATGTCTAGATATTGTTGTTCCGAAGTTGAATTCAAAAGGAAAGGCGGTGTTAAAGGCTTGATTGCTATTTTTGGACTCGAGGTAAGTGTCTTGCCTAACTTTGGTGAGGGAATAGGTATTGTATGCTATGTGCTAAGTGTTTATAATGTTCAATGCATAGGTGAGGTGGCAAGTACCTATGCATTGTGTGTCAAGCATGCCCGTGAGTCTATTGTCGATAGAAATCTTATTATTACTTCCATATTCATTATAATATGAACTTATCTCTACTTGGAAGTTGATTGTTGTTGAAAATCCTCGCTGATGAAATTGTGATGTAATGGTCCTACTGAGGACCCAACTGTAAAGGATATACTTGAAAAGGTTGATTATAGCTGAGACCCTGGCCGGGAAATTTGTTATGATAATGATCGATATTTTTCCCTTGTCGGGTGATTATGATTTGTGATTCCACTATGTTGCATTCCTTGCCATTTTGATAATTGTCATTGCATTGGTGAGGAAGAGTAAAAGCACGAAGGGTGATGTCGTGCCATGATTTACATTGATTACATCATATATTGCATAGTGAGGAAGAGAGTAAAAGCACGAAGGGTGATGCTGTGCCATGATTTATATTTAAAAGCACGAAGGTTGATGCAGTGCCATGATTTATATTTAAAAGCACGAAGGTTGATGCCATGCTATGATTCACATTTCCATACATGATACATTGCATCATGAGGAAGAGAGTAAAAGCACGAAGGGTGATGCCGTGCCATTTATTTCATTTCTGGCATTATATTTGTTTCATTAGCATATTTTTGATAATTTGTCTTCTTGTTTGTTCCTATGTACTTAATTAATTTCTCTATCTCACTTGTTACCCCCTTTGTCTACTCCTATATCCCCCTACGTATCTGCTTATCTTTTGCTTTATTTTCCACGATATATGTTGTAGAATAGGACATGTTAACGTTTGTTGTCAAGTCTAGCCTCATCACTACTTCGGCTGAGGTTAGGCTCGGCACTTACTCAGTACATGGGGTTGGTTGTACTGATTCTACACTGCACATCTTATTGTTGTGCAGATCCCGCACTCGGACCCAGTGGACAGCGTTGAGGGAGTCATCTTCAGTCCACCCCAGAGGCTTCAAGGTATACCGCTGACGTTCGTAGGCCTTGGGGTCTCTCCTATTCCTAGTTCCTGTATTTCTGTCTTGTCTTTCCTCTAGTTCTTACAGACAGTCATGTACTTCCTTTCAGACTTTTTATTTAGCACTCCTATAGACAGTTCGTGAGTTTGTGACTCCCGGTTTTGGGGAATTATTGTGACATTGTACTATGTTATCTTTACTTAGTTTTGAAACTTTATCTATTTCCGCTGTTAAGAATGGTGAACTGTTTTTAGCTTATTCTTTTAATTCGCAGTTATGATGTTAGTTCAACTGCACACGTTGGCTTGTCTAGCGGGTTCAACGTCAGACACCATCACGGCCAAAGGTGGGATTTCGGGTCGTGACAAGTAATGACTGTAAATCTTGTCTTGTGGGTATGAAACCCCTGACTTCACATTTTTATCACTGTTTGGAGTGGCACACATACTAGATGATGAGTGTGTGGCGTGAACGGTTGGGGGATTATGACTTGGTCCGTCCCGTGGTAACTATTAAGTTGCGTATTTGATTCCACTTCATACGATATTCATGTTCTAAGACTATTATTATATTTTGGGTTGTACGCCATGTTTGGGGACTTGTGCCGACCTGTTTGGACCCCTTGGGGCTGTTTACTGCTATTCCTCACTGTGTTGACTTATGATTTACACTCAGTCATTTCCTGTTTAACTTATTTCGAGACTTAGTCTCATTTACACTACTTTTGTGATATAAAATTATATATTGGGTTGAGTACCCCGTTTATTTGATAGCCCGAGTGGCTTTGAGATATTTCTGACTGAGTGAGGCCGAGTGCCTATGTTGTGAGGATATTATGGGATCGGGTTGCACGCCGCAGCATGTTGCACTATTTGGGCCCAAGCCACCATAGTTCTTACCAAGCGGTAGTTCATGTACACGGTGTTGCCATAATCGCTCAACTCATTTACATCGTTTCACAATACCCTTTTTCCATTACTTTTCACGCACGACTTTAAGCCATTATATACATTCCCACACTTGGGCACATCAACAATCTTTCATTCATTAACACATACTTTCATATCGATACTCTCGAGCATTTACGAGTTTTGCATATAATAAGACAAGCACATCAATACACCTTTCACAACCTCATATAGCACGATAATATGACAATCATCTAGGACAATCAGAGAGTAGAATCTTAAGTCTCAACACATTTGAATAATAAATTCACATATTATCAACAAGGTACACATATCGTTTGCTCGGACCCAACAAGGGGATTCTACAAAGGTTAAAGTCAGTCATACATTCCTGGGGTCGAAATCCCTTTCTAACTTTTACTCTCAAATCACCGGACCGACTAGCACCTTCAATCTAAATCACAATGCGGCACATTTAAACTTAGAATCAGGAATCATGAACATGTCTTGAACTCATTTGAGCTTTCTATCAAACACTAGGTGTTCCTTTAGATTAAATAACCCCTTTTTAGTAAAAGGTTACTCCAACTTATTTTCCTTTACTAGATTATGATAAATTGGGTACATGCATGCAATATTCTTAACCCCATCTTTATGAACTATCCTACCCAGGTTTTATTTTAACAAAAATCTGGAAATTATGGTTAATGAAATAGAAGCTTACCTCTTAGAGTGAATATATTTGTGTCCTACTTGATTAGTTCCAAGCTTGAGTGATAAAGGAAGATCAATTTGATGAAGTTGAGACTTTCTCTCACTAGAACCCACTCTTTCCTCTCTCTAATATATCAAAAAATGGTTAAAAATTGAAGGGGAGGGGTGTTTTAATGAACTGGGGTCGGGTTTTAAAAATTAGAAAAATAGGGCCCGAAATGCGGTCAGCGCATTCCTGACATGCGGTCCGCATAATCGACCGCATAATGGCCCTCAAGATGGGCCAAAATTCAAAACACTCTTCCCAGGTATGCGACCAGTGTGCGTCCGCATACACATTATGCGATCGCATAATGCGTCGCATAACTTACCTCCCAAAATCAAAGGCAACAATGTGACATATATGCGGTCCGCAGAACTAAAATGCGATCGCATAGTGCGTCGTATAACACCCACTTTCTGGAAAATTTTATTCTTTAAGTCCCGGGGTACTTTTTACTGATTTTTTGTCCGTTTTAAAAATTTCCACAATAAAAACAACTCGGGGACTCATTCGGGAATTATTTTTAAACAAGAAAATTTTACGGGTCTTTACA
>ML512110.1:21392-63203 GCA_005239535.1 Nicotiana rustica
AATACACAAGTAAGAAACAGTAATAGAACCAATCAATCAATGCACGTGGAAAAGAACAACCAAATCATCAAGTTTCACAATCTCTCCTTTTCCTCTTTCAACATTACCATATTCAAGAGTTTCCCCGATTTTTCATTTCGATGGTGATAACGATCACATTCCGTCCTTATTACCTCGGCCACCCTTATTCTCTCGACCACCCTTATTAGCTCACATCTCATTAAGTTTCATAGATTTTCATTTCAATGGTGATAATGATCACATTCCGTCCTTATTCCCTCGGCCTACCTTATTCCTTCGGCCACCCTTATTACCTCACATCTTATTATCCTTATAAGTTCATGTTGCGGCGCGCAACCCGATCCAACCCGACAATCATATTCTGTAACAATTAACCACAAACAATCAATCACAAGAATCAACATTTCAAGGAACACAAGTTCATATCAACAATTTATTTATTTGGGCGCAAGCCACCATAGTTCTTACCAAGCGGTAATTCATGTACACGGTGTTAACATAATCTTTCAACTCACTTACATTGTTTCACAATACCCTTTTTCCATTACTTTCCACGCATGACTTTTAGCCATTATGTATATTCCCACACTTGGGCACATTAACAATCTTTCATTCATTAACACATACTTTCATATCGATACTCTTGAGCATTTACGAGCTTTACACATAATAAGACAGGCACATCAATACACTTTTCACAACCTCATATAGCACGGTAATATGACAATGAACTAGGACAATCAGAGAGTAGATTCTTAAGTCTCAACACATTTGAACAATCAATTCACATATTATCAACAACGTACACATGTCGAATGCTCGGACCCAACAAGAGGATTCTACAACGGTTAAAGTTAGTCATACATACCTAGGGTCGAAATCCCTTTCTAACTTTTACTCTCAAATCACCGGACCGACTAGGACCTTAAATCTAATTCACAATGCGGCACATTTAAACTTAGAATTAGGAATCATGAACATGTCTTGAACTCATTTGAGTTTTCTATCAAACACTAGGTGTTCCTTTAGATTAAATAACCCATTTTTAGTAAAAGGTTACTCCAACCTATTTTCTTTTACTAGATTATGATAAATTGGGTACATGCATGCAAGATTCTTAACCCCATCTTTATGAACTATCCTACCCAAGTTTAATTTTAACAAAAATCTAGGAATTAAGGTTAATGAGGTAGAAGCTTACCTCTTAGAGTGAAGAAATATGTGTCCTACTTGATTAGTTCCAAGCTTGAGTGATGAAGGAAGACCACTTTGATGATGTTGAGACTTTCTCTCTCTAGAACCTACTCTTTCCTCTCTCTAATATATCAGAAAATGGTTAAAAATTGAAGGGAAGGGGTGTTTTAATGAACTGGGGTCGGGAATGCGATCGCATTCTTGACATGTGGTCCGCATAATGGCCCTCAAGATGGGCCAAAATTCAAAACACACTGCCCAGTTATGCAACCATTGTGCGGTCCGCATACACGCTATGTGATCGCATAATGCGTCGCATAACATCCCTCCCAAAATCAAAGTCAATAGTGCGACATATATGTGGTCCGCAGAACTTAAATGCGATCGCACATTGGACCGCATAGCTGACCTTAAACGGGGAAGTGATCTGCCCGGGTATATGACCATTATGTTGTCCGCATACATGTTATGCGATCGCATAGTATGTTGCATAACACCCACTTTCTGGAAACATTTATTCTTTAAGTCTCGGGGTACTTTTTACTCAATTATGGTCCGTTTTAAAAATATCCACAATAAAAACAACTCGAGGTCTCATTCGGGCGTTATTTTTACCCAAGAAAAGTTTACGGGTCTTTATAATTTAATCTCATTACTACTGAGTTGGCGTACTCACATTACTCCCTGCACCTTGTGTGCAGATTCAGGTGTTGGGTCTGAGCGCTAGTTGTTTTCGCATTTTCTTGGAGCTTTGTTTCGGGATTTTGAGGTAGCTGTTTGGCATCCGCATCATGACCTCTTTCCCTTCTTATCCTATTATTTGATATCATTTCCTAGAACTGGTTGTAGTAAGTAGAGAGTAGTATGTTGTATTGTTTATCGATGCTCATGACAGTTGAGTCCAGGCTTTGGGGAAGTGTAGAAACTATTTTATTCATTTTGTTTCTTTAAACTATTAAACCGAATGAATTTTATGGAATATCAAACGGTTTTGAATTTAATGGAATGTCTTTATGTTATTTTGCGGTTGATTGGCTAGCCTGGTATCATGACACAAGAATGCCATCACGGTCGGCTTAGGAGTGGGTTCGTGACAAGTTGGTATCAGAGCCTAAGTTACATAGGACTCACCGGTCATGAGTAGGTTTAGTAGAGTCTTACAGATTGGTACGGAAGACATTCGTACTTATCTTTGAGAGGCTATAGAACCCTTGGGAAGAATCTCACATTCTTACATACTGTCGTGCAAACCTATTGATTCTAGAACTTAAACTTCTGTTGTTTTCATTCTCTCACAGATGGTAAAGACTGGCGCTACCGATCAGGGTGACCAGACACTAGCTAGACCAGCGAGAGGTCGAGGCCGGTGTCGAGGCCGTGGCAGAGGGAGGGGTGTAGCCCGTGCAACAGCCGGGGCAATACCCGTGGATCCACCTACTGTTCAGGATCAGGTCCCCGCCGAAGATGTTTCAACGGGACCGACCCAGGCACTTGCAGTGCCTATTGTGATCTCGGGTCTTTAGGAGACTCTGTGCACCAGTCTTGCGCAGGCGGTTGTTGTTTATTCTACTACCGCTACTTCTTAGTCCGGGGGAGGCACTCAGACTCCAGCTGCCCGAACACCTGAGCAGGTTACCCAAGGGCACCAGACGCCGGGGGCCTCTCCAGCCCAGCCGGTTTGCCAAGTTCGAGATTTTCTGATTCCAGTCATGGCAGATGATGAGCTGTGCAGGTTAGAGAGATTTGGTAGACTTCATCCTCCGACATTCAGTGGTGCTGAGGGCGAGGATGCCCAGGGTTTCTTTGATAAGTATTAGAGGATGCTTCGTACTGCAAGGATACTGGAGACCAGTGGGGTCTTGTTTACTACATTTCAGTTCTCAGGAGCTACCTTCACTTGGTGGGAGTCCTAAGAGAGGCGTGGGCCTGTTGGTGCAGCACCCCTTACTTGGCAGCAATTCTCAACTCTCTATTTAGAGAAGTATGTTCCATATTCTCACAGAGAAGAGCTGTGTAAGCAGTTTGAGCAGCTGCATCAGGGTGAGTGGACAATGACGTAGTATGAGATGAGGTTCTCAGAGCTATCCCGACATGCTTCAGAGTTGGTCCCTACTGAGAGAGAGAGGATCAATAGATTCGTTTATGGTCTCACTTATTAGCTCCGTATTTTGATTACTAGGGAGAGAGTATCAAGTGCCACCTTCAAGTAGGTTGTTAATATTGCTCAGAATATTGAGGCAGTTCGCGTCAGGAGCGTGAGGAGAGGGAGGCCAAGAGGCCTCATGGATCTGGTAGTTTCAGCAGTGCTCCTTCCAGAGGATAGTTTCAGCATAGTAGAGGTTGTTCATTCATGCCTCCTCAGCCAGTCCGCCCAGCCTATAGTGGTGCATCTTCGGGGTATGGTCCCCATAGTTGTCATTCCGGGTGTTATTCATTCAATTCCCTTCTATCCCACAGCTCATCATGAGCACCATCAGTTCAGGGTTCCTCTATGCATGGCTTTTCTAGCAGCTATTCAGTTGCCAGGGGTTCCTTTCAGTCCCTTTCTCCAGCTCTAGGGAGTTGTTTCGAGTGTGGAGAGTTTGGGCATGTATGGAGGCAGTTCCCTCATCAGCTTGGTGGGTCTTCTCAGCAGAGGGGTCAACCCTCAACTTCAGCCCTAGTTACTTCACCACCCGCCCAGGCAGCTAGGGGTGGGGGTCATACAGATAGAGGCCGTCGTAGAGGGGGAGATCGGGCAGGTTGAGGTCAGTCTCGTATCTATGCACTCCCAGCTAGGCCAGATGATATGGACTCTGATGTAGTGATCACATGTATTATCTCAATCTGTCACCGAGATGCTTTGACCTTATTTGATCCTGGTTCTACGTATTCCTAAGTTTCATCATATTTTTCCCATTTTTTAGATATGCCCCGTGAGTCTTTTGTTACATCTATTCATGTGTTGACTCCGGTGGGTGATACCATTGTTGTGGACCATGTGCATCGGTCGTGCATGATATCTATTGGGGGTTTGGAGACCCGAGTGGACCTGTTGTTACTTAGCATGATTGATTTTGATGTGATATTGGTCATGGATTGGTTATCTCCATGTCATGTTGTTCTTGATAGTCACGCAAGGACCATGACCTTAGCTATGCCAGGATTTCTAAGGGTTGAGTGGAGAGGTTCTATTGAGTATGTGCCTAGTAGGGTGATTTCCTATCTGAAGGCCCAACATATGGTAGAGAAAGGGTGTTTATTGTATTTGGATTTTGTGAAGGATGTCAGTGTTGAGACTCCCACTATTGACTTTGTTCCTGTGGTCCCTGATTTTCCAGACCGGTGTTCTGCAGACCTACCAGGCATGCCGCCTGACAGGGATATTGATTTCGGTATTGATCTGGTGCCAGGAACTCAACCTATTCCTATTCCACCTTATTGTATGGCTCCAGCGTAATTGAAGGAATTGAAAGAGCAGCTTCAAGAACTCCTATATAAGGGATTTATTCAGCCTAGTGTGTCACCTTAGGGTGCACCGGTGTTGATTGTGAATAAGAATGATGGTTCTATGCGTATGTGTATTTATTATCGGTAGCTCAACAAGGTTACGGTGAATAACATGTATCCCTTGCCTCGCATTGATGACTTGTTTGACTAGCTATAGGGTGCCAGGGTATTTTCCAAGATTGAATTGCGTTCTGGCTAACATCAGTTGAAGATTCGAGAGCCCGACATCCTGAAGACTGCCTTTGGGACCAGATATGGTCACTATGAGTTACTTGTCATGTCATTTGGGCTTACCAATGCCCTAGCAACCTTTATGCACTTGATGCACAGTGTGTTCTGACCTTATCTTGATTCCTTCGTCGTCGTGTTTATTGACAACATTTTGGTATATTAGCGGTGTCATGGGGATCACGAGCAGCATTTGAGGATTGGGAAAGGGATGGGAAAATTGAAGGAAAAGCTAAAGTTTTTGCAAAGGTGGCTAACCAACTACTTTGAAGGCCATTCAATTTCTAACAAAGCCGTCATAACGTTTGGGGAAGTATATCGGTGGGTCCACCTCAGTCACTTCACGGTCACATCACATAAATGATACCGTCGTAGGGGGTTCGAGGAATTGAAACTCGCATGCCGACCTAGTCTCGAGAAGGTGTCCAATCTCGAGGGGATCTACTATTGCAAGTGCGAGCTCTGAGAAAGCTAAGAATCAAAGCATAAAAGTCAGATTGTTGCGTAAAGGTTACGGAACAAAGTTTGTGCAAAATGTGACAAAAGATATTCTATTTCAAAAAATGTATTTACAAAAGTGTTTTTTACAAAATCTCCCTCGAAGGGTCCCATATACAGAAAAAGGAAAAAGCAAAAAAGGAGGAAAATCTACTTTTCGCCTCCACCGCTTTCCAAGCCGCTTTCAGAGCCCTCGTCCGATGTAATTGGCATTGTCAATTCCTCCTCCAGGGCCCTAGCCTTTTCGATCTCGACAGAGAGATCGACACCTTTGGCACTTACTTCCTCGAGGGCGTGCCTCCTAGCTTGTGCACGGGCATAGGCAACTGCCTGAGCTAGCTTCAGCTCGGCCTTCTCGATTATCTCCCTTTCCCGGTCATTCCCAGCAGCTGCATCCCTCTTCTACGAGGACACATATTCATTGGCCTTGGCCGTGGCCGCATATAGTGAAACAACCTCTTCCTGAGCACCTTGGAGAAGGTCTCGAACCAAGGACAACTTCCCCGGAAGCACCTCCCTCTCCCAAGCCGCGACCTCCTCTCGAAGCCGCTCACCAGGGCGTCCTTCTGCGTAATCAGAGAAGCATAAAGTAAGTCAATCAACACGAAGCATTACAACTAAATATAAGAATGTGGGTACCGACATACCTGCTCGGAGAATTCGGCCCTCTCCCGAAGTGCTTTCTCCGTGCTTGCTCAATGGTTGGTCAATTCCTCCTCCTTTCGAGCGCTCAAAACCTCCAGCTCGACCGACTCTGCCATAAGCTTCTTAAACTCCTCTCCACGATGAGCCAACTCATCTTGGATCTTGGGGAAGGCTTGGTCATATAGCTTCCTCACCTGTAACACAGAGAAGGAAAATTAGAAAACAAGAATAGAAAATCAGAGAATAGCATATTATTTCTTAAATGTCACATGCTTTTGGAGCCTCTCGACTTCCTCGAGAGCAACTGGGGCATCAACATCGGTCTCCTCATCTACCCCCTTGAAGTAGTCTCTAAATGCGTCATCCTCTCCACGAGAGGTCTCTAGACCGGGAACCTAAGTTGAGCATCATGTATCTCCCCTGGAGAGAACGACGGGCCCGAATGAAGTCCACCAGCAATATCATCCTCCATCGAGGCTTCTTCCCGACCTCGGAAAGCTCTAGTAGCAAGCTCCCCAAGCTCCTCAATGCAGACTGTGCCATGTCTGATGAGCGTATCGAGGACTGCACCCAAACCCTCTTCGAGGGTCCCCTCTAGGAACGACGGGTCCACATCGGCCGCCTCTAACTCATCTCAACGGCCCTCGAAGCCTCAGTGCTTTGTTTTTCCCTTTGTACCAAAGGGCAAGCATCATCGCTCTCCTCTTCAGCCCGCAGGCTCTTGGCAGCCGTCGAAGATAAGACCACAGTATCAGTCTTAAGCTTCCAAGCCTTTAGTCTTTTTTATTTTGGGGACTCCGTCGAGGCCTCTTTCTTCCTTTTCTTATCTTTGGAGGTCTTGGGGGCCTCTTCCTCTCCAGGTGGGGGCGGCCTCATCAACACGCCATCACCAAGGTCTGCACAAACACATTATGTCAAAAAAATATCACCATCAAAAGTTCTTACGAAGAATGTAAAAGCAATAGCAACAAGAACGTACCATGGTTCTTAGCCTGCCATTGTCTTTTGTCCAGCTCACGCCATATGTGTTTCTTGTATGGGAAAGTGGAGTCTAAACATTTGATCCACCCCGGAAGGTCCTGAACCATGCCAGGAACCCAAACAGTGGTTGCACAATTAAAAGAAAATCAGTCGAAAGAGGAAGAGACAACAAAGCATGCTCAATTCAGGGGTACTAATGTTTCTTATTCCACTCCTCCAGGAATGGCATTCTGTCAGCAGGGATGATGTACTAGGTTCTGATTCTTACGACTCGGCTCATCCATCCCTGATCTCTATCCTCGTCAATGCAGGTGGGGAACGCCTTGGTGGATCGATGGTGTAATTTAATAAGGCCCTCACGGAAGAGTTGAGGGCTATACAATCTGATCAAATGGTCAAAGGGAAGGTCATTCCCTCGACCATGTTTGTGATATGACGAAACATATATAAAATTCTCTTAAAATAAGGATAGATCTGACCGGGTGTCACTCGGTATTGATGGAAAAAATCAAAAATCACCGGGTAAACCAGTGGAGAAAAAGAATCGATGGGGCCTAAGGTGAAGGGGTATGTATATACACTAGAAAAGTCAGCCTTGTGCGTGACTATGCTTTCGCCAGCCGTAGGGATCTCTACTCGGGCTGCCTCCCCTCAGTGGAAGTCAAGTTTGACCCCTCTATATCCAATACTACACTTATGTATCAGGACATGGGCTCGCATCGGCCCAGTGTAGAAGGGGCTTTTTCTATTGTAAATTCAGAAATGGTATCGAAAGGGACAGGGATGCATTGCTCGATGGTATGAGGGGTTTTTGACGTGCCCTTAGACGGCCGTGATGAAGAGGCATCCCGCTCCTTTCGTGGAATCGTTTTGGAAGTTTTTGCCATGATAATTATCGATTTATTAAGTGAGAAGACGAAAGAACGTACACATGCAGAAGATAATAATTGAGAACACTTAGTTGAGATTTGAAGGTTTGGAGAAGATGAAGAAAATGCAAAACTATGAAAAGGCAAGTGATTGTGGTGTTTATAGAGGCCGTTTGGACATACCTGAAGTGGAAGAGTCGAACCTATAACGGTTGATGGGCTTCTCGAGAATTGTGTTGACAGCGACCTCTGCGCCGCTTTTCATGTCATGTCATTTAATGCTATGAAGGGACTGACGTCATAATAAGAGTTTCTAAGAGGAAAAAGGTCAAGACCGTTTCTTATCTATTCACTCTAAGAAACGCGGGGACTATCTGTATACGGCTAAAATCAGAGAGCCTGATTTTACGATCATTTCGATATTTAGAAAGCTCGAAGGCCCGATTTTCGACATCGAGGGGAATATATAAGGTCCTCTACCTTGAGGCAATTCAAATCGAAGGTCAACATGGAAAGGCGGGAAATCCCCAAGGGGCACGTGGTTAAAGTGGACAAAATACACAAAATAGTACTAGCCCGTACTGTGGCATTAAACGGTTGTGCCAACCATATCTCTTTGCATTAATTACCCATGTACTATGTTGGGATTTCCCCTCATATATAAAGGGGACCCTTGTCACTTTGTAACATACATGATATTCAATACAAGAACAAGAACATCCCTTCCTCTCTAACTAAAATATTTTCTACAATTGCTTCATTAATTTATTGCTTCTATTTATTGTGTTCTTGAATTATTCTTCTATTACTTGTTATTGATCATAAATAGGACATTCTTAAGGCCTTGAACATTGTTATATTGTTAGTGACAGCCCCTAGTCAAGCTTCTAAAGCTTGACCTGGAGGCCCTTTTCTGACCACCCTCGAGACCAGCCGCTCCGCTACCCGGTTTGCACAATCTCATTTCCTTTTGCTTTTATTTCGTTTTTCTCACATTCACAATCAGCATCTACTGCCTAAACAACCGGTATTAGAATAGATCACTTATTTTTAGAACCACATAATCAAATATAATTGTAATTATCATTTTCAAGGTAACCATATATTGAGGAAAATTGATGATTTTTACATCAAGAACACTGATAACAGATGTTGATTATTGATCATTAACTATTATGATTGACACATGAACTTGGATCTGTTGTCCAGAGTCAGGTGATTACCCATGTTATTTTTGGTCACATGAGTGTAGCACCCAGATTGGTTATTGGTTTTGGATACATGACCAGTTTTAGGAACATGAATTTTTGTTGTAAGTTATTGAAGGTGGGTCATGAGCATGTATTTACATCCCATACTAATGCAATAGCTTTTATATGAATGTTGACCAATACACATCATATTTTATGCCATACTTCGTATATTTAACTTCATATTTGATCTCCTTATATGAAAAGCATGCCTAAATTCTATATTTGTTGTATCCTTATCTTCTGTACGTATTTGGTGTACCATGTCTCAGATCACATATTATTTGTGCTTTAACATGTTTATTAGACTGTTAGTAAGTGTCAGTATCGACCCCTCGTCACTACTTCTTCGAGGCTAGACTTGATACTTATTAAGTATAGTGGTTTATACTCGTACTATACTTCTGCATATTGTTATGCAGATTCTGAGGAAGGTAAAAGTGGTACCCATCCATCTATGTAGGAGTATATTTGGAGACTTTGTTGCAAGCTACTCTATTTTATCCGATCTGCATCACGTGGAGTCCTCGTCACCTACTTATTTTTCCCTTTCTTTTTACTTCTCTCCAGATAGATGATATTGTTTATTTGAGATAGTTTGCTCTTGATAGGTATTCCTGATGATATGATGTCGGGTTTTGGGAGATTTGTGATATAGTTGTGAACGCGTTTAAATCCCGTCTTAGACTTATATATTAATAAAGTTATTTTGAGACTTATTTCTCTTTTGTATTTATATCATAACTCTGTTAATGACTTACTAATCGACTTATTTTACCCATAAAACAGTACAGTTGAATTTATAACGTGGTTTATAGACAAGCTAATTAATTTGACCCAATAATAAATAAGTAAATGAGAAAAAAAGTAAGATTTCCAAATGAAATTAGAGAAGATAACAAGCCTGACTAAGAACATAGCCTTTTCGATGACAAGAGTGAAAGCAATGTTTAATAAGAAAAACTGAGGTAGTACAAAAGTATATAATAGATTTTTGTGTGTATAGTCTTTCGTGCCTACAATGGATGTTAATCCTCCTATTTATAGCTTGATTCACGTAGACAAGATCCTCAAATAAAGCTCCTCTTGGATTAGAATGAAATCGTTGATGGGCGCATAATAGTTGGCTATAAATGCAGATATTCTCTGTAATAGTTTCCCATTGAATGTTATCCGATAACATTGCTTTGAATATTTGTTATCGGCTGCTCAGTCTTTGGGATTCGTTGAGCACTAATTTTATGCTTGCATCCTGTGCCAGCTGTTTGATGACTCACATCCCATATGTCTTTAGTTACACATGTTACTATGTCATTCGCCTAGTGATGTTCGGTCAAAAATGCATATATTTTCTCGTTGTTGCCTCATGTTCTAGTACTTTTAATCCTTATTTGAGTATTAGCTATATTATTTTGTGCTTAACATTATATTTTCACTGTGTAGGAATAATGCGGTGTAAATATCAAGAGATTTGGAGCAAAATTAGATAAAACGCGGAAAAAAAGAAAGAAAATTAAATTAATAAAAAAAAGGGGGGACACCCTTTGCGTTTTGTCCCCCCAAGTGGAGGACAAGAAAAAGGAAATATAATATAATACAATTGCTGAAAGAAACGAAGCAAAGGAATTGAATAGGAAAAATATATTGGTTTCAGCGCCAGGACCAGCGCTTGGCGCTGGCCTGGACGCTGTGTTGCGGTGGTTTTTTTATTTCGTTCCGGATAAGGTTATCTCGGTCATGAACGACCCCAACTCATATAAAAGGGTTCTTGAACCTAATTTGGAGTGGATCTAACATACTTTGAAGGGGAATTCACGTGGAGGAACACACACCACGCTTGGAGGAGGCTTCTAACTAGTTTTTCTTCCCTTCTTTTCCTTCATTCTCATAGTTTATTAGTTCTAGAGTTTTGGGTGCTACATGAACGTTGTAGTTTGAAGTTTGAATTGTTCTTATTATTTCATCATATTAGTTTATTTAAACAATCGTGCGCTTAATTATTTGATTTCTTGTTCACCAATTGAATACTATCTATAAATTTAGGATTTAACTCGGAAGAGAGAAATCTAGATTGCATATAAGATTGAGTAGAGCAAGATCTTAACTCTTAGGAGGAGGAGGATTTTCAGTTAGCATAGGAATATACCTAATCACCTTGATTGGTTATTATACGGGAATTATTAATGCGTTCTTATTAATCCAATTTGATATGAATATAGGCGTTAGGTTAGCTTGAATAGACGAGTAGTACTGCGGGAGAAGGCTACGAGTAATATTAACCCTGTCAACTAATAAACTAGATAAATTATTTAGACGATTTAAGTGAAAGACTAAACGGGATTGTTAGCTAACCCATAACTCTAGAATATTGTCTCTCATTGAATTCGTCTCTTAAATTTTGCCAACTTGTTTCTTTAATTTCATAGTTTGCTACTCTAGATTAGTTGTAGTTAAATATTCATACTTTAGGAATCACTTGAATAGATTAATTGTTGGGTTTATTTTAGTTGATAGTTAATCACAAGTCCATGTGGGTACGATATCTGCACTTACAATCCTATATTACTTGTCAACCATGTATATTTGCGTGTGCGTTTGGGAACAACAAGTGTTTCGCGCCGTTATCGGGGACTTAGAAATTAACTATTCTACTAAATTAGATTTCTACATTTGTCTATTCAAGTTTTTAAATTTTGGCTTAGTTTAATATTTTATTATCTTTGTTTACATAGCATCTTGGAATGATAATTTGTCGAATAGTGGTTATTCTTATTATGGCGATCCTTGTCCATATTGTGGAGGACCACATATGTAGCAAAGTCGTGAATCTCAATCTTATGAGTGAAATATTTGTAATATGTGTGGTGGTCAAGGTGTCCATTGAGATGATTGTCCTAATTCTTATTATCCTTCTCAGAGCTCTTATTGTGATTTTTCTAATAATGTTTATGAGTTTGATAGGAGCAATGAAGTGGAGGATATGGAAATCATGGCTCGTATTATGGACTTGTTGAGACAAGCAGCCGAGCAACATAACATGATAATGAGGCAAATAGCTGAGAAACAAGATGAAAATCAAAAGGCTATGCAAAGGATTAGTGCAACACTCATGAGAATGAAGGTCGTGGCAGAGGAAGTGGCTAAAGAGAGAGAGTTCCTACTAGAAGATAATTTAGAAAAAGCAGATATAATGAGTCAATCTTGGCTAGAGGAACAATCTCAACTAATAAAAGTTCATGAGTCTCTTCGTGACGGTCTTTCAAATATTACAGAACAACTTATAGAAGGAAGAACTGAGCTCAAGCAAGAGATGGACCAATTTGGCTCAGTTATCCATAACATGCAGACTCAATTGAAAAAAAAGATTGAGGCGTCTGATGCCCTACAACCCATTTTTGTATATACTGGCTAGCTTGTAGAGCGGAAAGAGGAATTCCAACTATTCGACCAAATTATTAATGATGTCAGGGTTGATGAAGAGTGTAAAATAGAGGATGTCAAATATAATGCAATTTTGGAGTAGGGTGTATTGGTCCTCATTCTAATCATTTTTCTACATTATGTTTGGATGGATACATGGAGATCGAGCTTTTAGAGAGATGTATAGATGAAGAACAAGACCCTTATATTCTGAAACTTGTGATGCCAAGGAAACAAAACGACATACCTCACTTAAAGGCCAAGAAGTGCAAGATGTGATACCTATTGCTTGGTTCCTTAATATTTACACTGCCGCCCCATGAACGTGATAGAAAAATTGATGCAAAATTGGGGGCACAATTCATATCCTCAAAGTGGAAGGAAAAGTGGTGAAAGGGATGGTGTCGTGTCGCGGAGTTAAATCAAGCGCTTGTTGGGAGGCAACCCGATTTTATTTATTTTTTTTTACTTTTGCTTTTTTTTTTATTGTGTTATTCTTTTTTTGTAGTGTTGTTTTTGTATTTTGTAGGAGTAGGGGAATGAAGTCAAAGCCAAAAAGGAATGTGCAAAAGCGAGCATGTGGTTGAAACTAAGTGTGAGTTAGCTTCACAAAGAATCACATCTTGAAGAAGTCTGAGTATCCCCTGAGCTACTAATTCTTCGGCCTTTGGCCTACCAAGGAGTCTCTTTTACCTTCTTGTTATTTATAGTGTGCATTGAGGACATTGCACAATTTTAAGTGTAGGGTGAGGAGATTGTTTTGGTGATTTTCTATGCTATCTTAGCTTAGTTGTAGTACTCGTTCTTAGTGTAATAGTTTTTGTTAAAAAATGAAAGAAAAAGAATAAAAAATTTAGACTTTTTCTGACGATGGATCTATTGGACAGCTTTCTTGAGGGATTAAGGTTCAATAAAAAAATTCAAAAATATTTTATTTTTGTTTCTAGTTAGTTATAGTTAGGTAATCCACCAAGGGATGTAAGTTGAACAGCGTAAACTTTTTTATTTTTAGGATTAGATTTTTTGTAGGAGAAGAAAAACTTTTGTGACTTGTTTGATACTAGCATATTTAGGCCTGATCTTGAGTAGTACTTTCCTCTGAGTGTTTGAGTAATGAATAAAATAGCAGACTTTCTGACACCTAAGCTTAGGGTTGTGACTCTGTATATAGCATATTCTTATTTTCTTGTTCGCTATGATCTTGTCTGTCTTAGAGTAGAATTGATCCATCTTGATTGATACTTGTGCCATGTGCGGTGAGGATTTATTACATATATTCCATGTTTTGCATCTTAGTCTAGAACTTGCTCAGCATGTTATTGAAGCGAAATAAAGGTGTTGCTTTATTTAGAAGATGATAATAGGATTTCATTGATATGTCTTTTGAATTTTAGCCTTTTCAGATATTGTACCACTAGTTAGCCCTTTGAGCTTGTATCCTTTTGTTTGGAAGCCGTATTTTTGCTTTTATTCTTTTGTTGAATCCCTAGTTTTGCACCCTGCTTTCTTTAGCATTGTTGCTTAGATTGTGTTATTAATTGATAAATTTGAAGAATGTGATGGTTAAGTGAAAAATGGTGACCAATGATAGCTGAAAAGTGATGGTAAGGCGCTCTTGAAAATAATGTGACATGGAAAAAAAAAGAGAAAAAAAAATTGCTTCAAAAAAAATGAAACGTTCTTGACATGTGGGAAATACTTGTGAAACAATTGATGAAGAGAGGGCTGAAAAATAAAAATGAAGAGATGAAATCATGGGTGATGAGGTTTAAAAATGAAAAGTGCTTAGGGAAGTGTAAGTTACTATAATATAATTATCCTACCCGTCCCTTAGCCAATATTACAACCCGTTAAAGTCCTATTTGATTCTATTAGAGCATACTTAATTAGCAGAGATGTACATAATGGGCAAGCCTGTGGTTCTTTGTGCATACATGTGAATTCGTTTGTGATTGTGAGAGTTGTTGTTTGATGATAACTCCTTAAATTATATTCATTCTTTGATTTGAGTGTATGTACTATTTATTCTTGTGAGGGCACTTGTTTCATGATAGATGGGTGATGTTATTAGCTTCTTTGACGGAGTAGGTGAGTGCGCCTAAATTTGGTAAGTTAGAGTCCGTCTCTGAGGTTAGGAGGTTAGAAGTTTCTTGTTTGTCTGTCACTTGTATATCTTGCACGGTGATAAGGAAGTGTATAGATGATGGTTTGAGTTACTATAGGCTCTAATTGTTACTATCAACCAAAGTGGTTGTGTTTCTAGGCTTGATTTATTGAGAGTGATTTTAATGCTTACTCGAGGACGAGCAAGAGTCTAAGTGTGGGGTGTTGATGTTCTGTCAAAAATGCATATATTTTCTCATTGTTGCCTCATGTTCTAGTACTTTTAATCGTCATTTGAGTATTAATTTTATTATGTTTTGCTTAATATTATATTTTATTTGTGTAGGAATAATGCGGTGTGAATATCAAGAGATTTGGAGAAAAACTGGATAAAACGCAGAAGAAAAAGAAAAGCACCCTTTGGGTTTTGTCCCCCCAAGTGGAGGACAAGAAAAGGAAAAAAAATAGAATACAATTGCTGAAAGAAACGAAGTAAAGGAATTGAATAGGAAAAACATACTGTTTTCAGCGCCAGAACCATCACTTGGCGCTGGCCTGGACGCTGTGTTGCGGTGGTTTTTCTATTTCATTTAGGATAAGGTTATTTCAGTCATGCACGACCCCAACTCGTAAAAAAAGGGTTCTGAACCTAATTTGGAGTGGATCTAGCATAATTTGAAGGGGAATTCACGTGGAGGACCATACACCACGCTTGGAGGAGGCTTCTAACTATTTTTTCTTCTCTTCTTTTCCTTTAGTCTCATAGTTTATTAGTTCTAGAGTTTTGGGAGCTACATGAATATTGTAGTTTGAAGTTTGAATTGTTCTTGTTATTTTATGATATCGGTTTATTTATTCAATTTTGCACTTAATTATTTGATTGCTTGACCAAATTAATACTATCTACGAATCTAGGATTGAACTCGGGAGAAGGAATTCTAGATTGCATATAAGATTGAGTAGAGCAAGATCTTAACTTTTAGAAGGGGCGGATTTGCGGTTAGGATATGAATATACCTAATCGCCTTTCTTGGTTATTATACGGGAATTATTAATGCGTTCTTGTTAATCCTAATTTCATAGGAATATAGGCGTTAGGTTAGCTTGAATAGACGAGTAGTACTTCGGGACGATTTAAACCAGATAAATTATTTAGACGATCTAAGTGGAAGACTCAACGGGATTGTTAGCTAACCCATAGCTCTAGAATATTGTCTCTCATTGGATTCGTCTCTTAAATTTCACCAACTTGTTTCTTTAATTTCTTAGTTTGCTACTCTAGATTAGTTGTAGTTAAATATTCATACTTTAGGAATCACTTGAATAGATTAATTTTTTGGGTTTAGTTTAAATTTGAATTCGTCTCTTAAATTTCACCAACCTGTGGGTACGATATCTGGACTTACAGTCCTATGTTACTTGTCGACCAAGTATACTTGCGTGTGTGTTTGGGAGCAACACCTAGCTTTAATTAACAAATTTTACCCATACAAATAATCCCCCTACTTTCCTGTGAGGCAACTTAGTGTTACCGGGAAGTAGATAAGAGTTCCTTTCTTGGCAGGAAAGTTCTTAAACGGACTCTGACACTTCAAATGATGCACGTCTTCTCGCATTAATGACCTGAACACGTGTTTCTCCATGATTCAGCAAATATTTCCATCAGTTTTTGAGGTAATCATGCCCACGATTTTGTTGTTTATAACTTCTCCACTACTCATTCTAACTCTTTACTTTTACAACTTCCTATTCTTCTCCAACTTTTCTTAGATAACTGCTTGAGAACTTCAGCTTGATTAGTACAAATTTCTTCACAGATTTCTCATCACCATGTCTTTTTACACTACTATCTCTATAAATTCTTCCCTTCTTTTCGGTAGGGGCCCAAAGAAAAGTAAAAACAAAAGATGTTGACGTCGAGTCTTGACCTCCAACCGTAAACACCGTCATACCACTTCGCCTTAGCACGACATTTGATCTTCAAGAACATAAACCACCTCCAAATTCTAAAATTGATAGGTTCTGGCCTGTTCGTAGATATCCTTCTTGCATTCGCTCCTCTAGCATCCCTGTTGTGAAGGATGAACATAATTAGGGTAACGTCGAAATCCTCACCCCTGATGAATATAGAACGAGTTACCTACTCCAAGTCGGGGTTCATGTATGTCTATACATACCCCTTCACTTTGGGTCCTTTCACCTTGGGAGCGGGTGAATGAATTGACCTAATAATCTTATAATTAGCAATCGATACCAAGTCTGTTTAGCACAAGTAAGTCCATCCATATGGCGCACTGTGGCCCGCCTCCCCGAATGATGCGTTGAAACTAGGGAAACCCTAACTCTCGCGCATATGATGAACATATGCTCCCAAAATATTTTCCGTGGGGGTGGGCTAAATCTTAGAAAGCATGGTCATTACGCCCTCATTACCAGCGGGGATTACGACAACAAATGTGGATAGATGGAACGGTTCGTTGTCATTGCTACAAGGGACATCATCTCGGTCAAATGTGGTAGAATGAGATGGCTCCCAAATATGGGTGGAAGACCAAGAATCATGATAAGCAAAAAATACTCTTTCTTTCAACCTTAACAACTTAGGAACAAGTTGTTAAATGTCTTTTTGCTCCACACAGGACTTCCAAAGGGTTCCGTCGTGTGTCCAAAAATCGAGTCTCTTGATGACCTCGAGGATGCCGAACAGGTATTACAGGATTCCCCTAACCGAATTAGGACTTGTGGATTTACTCGTGCCTCCAGTGAGGGTCCCTCCTCCCAAAGTCCCCAGTCCAAAAATAAGAAACCAAGGAGGAAGCGTACCTCCTCGATTAGGACTTAGGAGAAAACAATGAGAGGAACATCTATATGACTAGTCATAGTGGTCCTTAATGATGAAGAAGGGGCTAATAATTACGATGCCCCTCTTCAAAGAAGAAAAAGGTCGTCATCAACTCAACTAGATGCTCAGCCATGGGAGCTCCAAAATTCACTGCCTGAAGAAGTTCAAGCGCACTGGGAAGAAACGGGTTTTGTTGAAAATGTCGATTCTCGCTTTCCGATCCTTTTACAACGTCTCCGGTCAGAGGATTCGGACCTTGACCTTCCTCTGCCACAAACTTTTGATCCATCAACAATCGCCAATCCTTCTACACCAGTTGTTTCTTCTTCATCTGCACCAGCTGCTCCTTCCACATTGGCACCAGCCGCTTCCTCTCCTCCGGCACCAGCTGAAAAAATAGGAAGTGCCTCTAATCCAAGGTCTCCCGGCCAGGAGAACATGGAAAATATTTACTCAGGACCTTCTCAAAACCCTCATGGAAAGAGAAATGTCATTCTTTCGATTTCAGAGGAGCTCCATATTCTTTTCAAGCTAGTTGAGCTTGCCAATTACTTGAAGTCGCTGGCCTCAGCAAAGGATTGGAGCAAAATGGACTCTCTTTTTACGGTGTGTCTTATAAACAATAGCATGCACAATTCGGCACATATAACGATCTAAATTTCTTATATCTCCTTTTAATTTACTTTTTGCATTGATAATATTATTACTAACCCATTTACATTCAAACCTTCTTGCTTCTGAGGGTCTACAAAAGCTGATTTTGGACAAGCAGGAGCTTATTTCGGAACGAGATCGGCTCTTGGCCAAATGAAATCAGTTTGGAAAGTGATGTTTCTAAAATAGAAGGCTCTATTTATTGAGAAGGATAAGTGTGGGTTGTACCCCAAGAAGGCTGAGAAGAAGTTGTCTGCATGGATGTGTGCACTAGCTCGGGCGTGTGGAATGGAGCCCGACTTCGACTCAGACCCCGAATACTTATTGTGTGTCATGGGGACATCCCACAACTTAAAGTGTAGGGTGGGGGATATTTATAAGTTGTATGTATATTAGTTTTATTGTTGCTTTTGTTAGTTTACAAGTTGTAGTAAGAAAATTTGAAGAAAAAAACCATACAAATTTGAAACTTTTCAACTTTTCTCAATGATGGATAATCCATCATTTGACGGGTTTCTTAAGGGATTAAAGTCAAAATAAAAATACAAAAATATATTATTTTGTAGGTAGTGTAATAATTCCCCCTTGGTTTTTCTTTGTGTCGCGGTTCTTTTCCAAAGGTTTTGTTTGAACCGGGTGCAGTTAGTTTTTGTTTTTGTTAGGAGCAAGAAGCCTTGTGCTATGGTTTAGATTGAAGGCAATATCTCTTGACTTTATTATGCATTGAAAATAGTGATTACTTTAGTTGTGGATGCTTAGGCTCAAATTTTTTACTCTTGTATAAGGACCTTAATTTGTATGATCTTAACTTTGCTTAATTTCTTTGTCTAGAGTGTCTTGATGAATTCGATCCTCAGTGAGTTATGTGCCATGTGTGTCTGAGGTTTTGTATTATTCTCTGCATTGCATATGATGTCTAGAACTTTCCCCGTGTGTTTTCAAAGCGAAAAAGTAGTTTTATTCAGTCTTGGAAATTATATAGACGTTTCTTTATTGAGCCAGTTATATGCGTTTGCCCACCTAATTGTTATGTATATTATTTAACCCCTTCAAGCCTATAATGTTGTTTCTTTGGTAACTACATTACAAGACTTACCCATTTGTTTGAATTGACCATCTATTTGAACCTTTTCACCTCTCATGAGCACTTGAATTTGTTATGAACTTTGTATAAGTTGAAGTGTGGGGTGATTTGTTTGGCTTTTGAGTTTAACTAATGAAATAAGGACAAAGGTGAACTGTATTAAAAAAAAGTAAGAGCCACTTGAATTGAATAAGAAAAAGTAAAAAATAGTTGTATTGTTTTGCAAAATAATCTTTGATAGTGGTACTCTTGATGCAATTGTGCTTAAAGAAGTAGGGAGTTAATTCATATTGATGTGAAGGTGGAGTTATGGTTTTACAGAGGGGTATTTGAAAGGTAAAGTGTATGTATTAAAGTGCGTAGGGAGGTGTAGTCACTCTTATATCTAAATGTATCCTACCTGTCCCGCAACCTACGTTACAACCAGTTAAAGTTTTACTTGATCCTTGACTGAATGAACTCAATTAGTAGAGTGGTAGATTACGGGAAATCCTATGGTTCATCCTTTGTGGCATATGAACGTTGTTTCTGAGAATGAGTGAATTCTTTCTATCTTGAGTTCCTAATTGTTCTTAAAAGTTATTGTGTGTGGAACTTCTCTCCATTTTTGGGTGAGGCCACTTGATTCACGAAGGAAAGGTAATTTCATTGTGTCATGGCCCCAAATCCTAAGCCGCCCGTGATGGCGCCTATCATAAAACTAGGCTAGCCAACAATCACATACTAACATAATAATTTCATAATTTACAAAATTGTCCCGATATTTCACAAAAATTCTCACGCTCAAGCAGTTAAAGCAACAAAATGAATAAAAAAACTTATACACTACCCAAAACATGGAGCTAACCGTCATGAGCATCTACGATTAGTACAAAATAACCCTACTGTCATAATACATCAAGACTCGGAACGAGGAACTAAATAAAAATCAAAAAAAGGGAAAATAGATCCTGTGGATTGTTGATACCCAATTTATCCTCAAATTATTTTCAAACTTGCATATATACTTTAAAAATCTTTCTTTACAGTGACTGGTGTTTTCTCACAATTTTTCATATTTTATTTATTTATTTAATACTTTATATCCCATAATTATTCATAAATTAGCCAATATTGGCATTTTTTTAGTTAATTTCAGCAATTTTTGTGATAATAGCACAAATGTACATTTATAACATTTTAAAATTCATAAATGATCATTTATTTTTTTTGTATATTGGTCAATCGCCTTAATTTCATTTATTTGGTCTCAATTTCATTTTTTACAATTATTAGCTATTTTAATTAATTAATTATCTTATTTAATATGGTATTTAACGTTTAGCCTATTTTTATTTAAATTATAGCCAATCTAAAACCAAACCCCGCCTGACCCAAAACCCATTCTCTAACCCAGCCCAAAACCTGTTCCTACCCGGCCCAACCACACGCTCAATCTGAACCATTGATCAAATAAGATCAACGGTCCAGGTCATAGTTACCATAATTAAACACCTACCACTACCCCCTCTGACACCTCATTTTCCCAGCTCCCTTTCACTCTCTATCTCTCTCTGATCAGCTCACTTTACTTGTGTTTTAGTCATGCTATTTATGTGTATAATTTGGGGAGGAATATCTGAGCCTCATATTTGCCTATATATGTCTCCCTGTATGTTCAGTCCTAATTGTTTTGTTTGTCATTTAGCATTTTGTCCTTTAAACCTAAGGGGTTCAGCCTAGTACTCACCCTCTAGGAATAGTAGTCCCTAGCTTCCTCCAGGACTGATAGGATGGACGGGTAATAGCACACAATAACTTTCGTGACCAACACGCGCTTTAATCACATTTACGAGGTGGGAAATGTAGAATATGGATATGATGATTGGTGCGCTAATACCACGTGTATCCCCTCTTCGAGGAGTGACTACCGGGTATTGCATTAATGTGATCTATATTATTATAAACCTAGGACACCTTTTATATGCTTAGCTCGTAATCTTCTCCAAAGTCTAATCTCTTTTACAATTTTCAAACATCTGCATGCTTAAGACTTAAATCCCCTCTTATTTGAGCCTTTATTTGATTGTTTGCTAATTGTAAAAATTCATGAAACCATTTGGTCGGGAACCACATGTGTGGATCCTGAGGGGTGCCTAAAACCTTCCTTTTAGGATAATTTCAAGCCCTTACACAAGTCTCTGGTTAGCAACGTAGTTATAATTGAACCCCTTAGGTTCCCTAACGCAACGTTAAAATTGTTAGGTGGCGACTCTTAAAAATATGCAAACCCCCTTTTCCCAAAAGGAATGAGTTGTCCCAACCAATGTCATGAACCCGATCTCCGCGAGGAAAAAGGGGGCGCGACAGCATGGCGAATCCGCTGGGAATTTTAGGCTTTTACTATTTCAAATTGTTACGTGAATTTATGCCTTTATTTTAAACACTTTCACCCTTTCCTATTCCCATTGCATGTAATTAATTGTCTACTTCGAGTATTTATTTCCAAACGTAACTGACATATCTCTTTGTTTCCATTTTGTAACTGCTTTAAATCATTATTACTATTTTTTTACCGCTTTCTTTAACGTGCAAAATACGTGACAACTTGTTTTAATACTTATTGCATAAATCATGCTCAACATTCATACTCCACTCGTGCCAAACAAAATACTATAGAAACTCTTGATGAGTGGTTGTATCCTTCCTATATTATCACCCCCTAAATTCGGAAAGGCTTATTAGCGGTAAAACCAGTCGATCAGTGATGCAGTCGACGATTCCGTGCCTTTACCCTTTGAGTTGTCCGCTCAAGGGTACCAGTCTAAAACCCCATAGAAACCTTAATCTGTCGAACTGTTACATGCATCATGGTCAAACCTAGTCAAAGCTAAAGTGTTGTCCGCACAATAGCTTTTAAGATAGCCTTATCGAAAAGTCCACTGGGTTTCCCTGAACCCAAACGGACGCCCTCACGTTCTGTGCATTTACTTGGAAAACTAAATGCTTCCTGCTAGTTATTGACGTTAAATAGTCGAGTCCGGTGGGGGAAGGGCCTAACCTTATTTGCTTTGCAGAAAAATGAGGCACGAAGTCCCCAGATTCGGCATGGTCTCCAATCCACCCAAGACTGTAGGGAAGTTCATCAAAAGATTCAAGAGTTGTCAAAAGGCTGAGGGAGCTGAAGGAGGATATCTAGCCAGAATCTACATGTTGCTGGGACTTCGCGAGCTGGGAAAACTATACGAAGAAAGCAAGAATGCCGAGTTTAGGGAAGGTCCTTCTGGGACCAAGTACATAGGAGTGTCTTTATTTTTCTCTATCAATGTAATAAGGTTAATGGCCATTAGTGACTTTTATTTTTCTTCTATCGTTTTGGGATTTGTTTATTTTTCTTATCACTAAAATGAGGCATTTAGCATTTTAAGTTCTCCAAATCAATTTGTCGCTAGGCCTACCTCGGTCACAAAGAGGTTCCCCACTTAGGACGCGCTTTAAATTTCCGCATTATGTGTTTAAATACCGCAATATTCTTTTTCTTAATCCTCACTGACTTGGTTACGTTTTTTTTCTTTATTATTCCCCTCCCCAAAGGTTAGTTCGTGCATTCTGGCATCATCAGTCTATTGCAAAAGATCCAAGGGTCCTTCCATACAGATTGTAAGCAAGGGGACATATCTCAAGAACTGGTCTATCAGGACGACCAAAGCCCGACGAGCCTCGGGGTAGCAAGGCTAAAACAAGCATTATTTACTGTTTTAGTTACTAAATGATTTTCCTTTTCCTGCAGTTTTTCAATTTCTGCATTAAGATCTTCAATGTTCAGAACAGTTATTCAATTCATCAAAGCATATTCTAAATTTTTCTTACGAATCCGATATTTATTGCTATTGTTTTTTGTCATTACTTTATTTATACAACATTACTATTACTTCTCTTGATGAACCGATGACTGTGACATGCAATGAGACAACGCAGCAAACGGACTCTGATTCAGATAAAGATGACATACTTGACGAGATTGTCAAAGAGGTTGAGAACTTTGAGAACAGACCTAAGTCCAACCTGGACGAGACTGAATTTATCAACCTAGGAGATTCATAAAACATCAAGAAGATACTAAGGAAGATAATAGAAAGGCACAAGCAATGGCATGAAAAGTTATCATTTTCCTTACTGGGATATTGCACCACTGTCTGCACGTCAACAGAGGCAACTCCCTACATGCTAGTTTATGGTACAGAGGCTGTAATTCCTGCCGAAGTGGAGATTCCATCTCTAAGAATTATACAGGAAGCTGAGCTCAGCGATGCAGAGTGAGTAAGAAGACGTTATGAGAAACTAGCCCTCATAGACGGGAAGAGAATGAATGTAGTATGTCATGGTCAACTATATCAGAACAGAATGGCCAGAGCCTTCAGCAAGAAAGTCAAGCCGAGACGATTCACACCAGGGCAGCTAGTGTTAAAGAAAATCTTTCTACATCAAGACGAAGCCAAGGGGAAGTTCTCTTCTAACTGGAAAGGTCCGTACATGGTTCATAGAGTGCTGACAGAATGAGCACTTATACTCGCAGAAATGGACGGAGAAGTCTGGCCCAAGCCAATCAATTCAGATGCAGTCAAGCGCTACTATGTATAATCTTTATGCTTCCTCAATGATGTAATTTGAACTATGCCTGACCTGATTCCCATTTAAGAGGGGATACGTATGCATCCCTATGGGTTAAGTCACAATTCAATAAATCTATTTTTTTTCCCTGCAATTGGAAACTAGGGCAGAATTTTAAGGAGGACCCTCAAAATTACGAAGCAAGTTCAGCCAGTCACGATCCGAGCAGCCGTCAGAGGCATCCACCCAGCAAACTGGGGCAGAATTTTGAGGAGGACCCTCAAAATTCCCCAGCAAAAGAAGTTTCAATGTCTCAAGCCGTGCCACGTCGTCGATTCATCTAAAAACTATTCTAGATTATATATTACAGTTTTACAAAATCATGCATATTTATTGAAACAACTTGTTTAGAGAACGCTACCCCAATGATACAGATAGTATCATCAGATCAAGCCAACGAGCCAAGCAGAGCGAGCGGGAATGCGAACCAACCTTCCCCCTTACAAAACTCACGATCTTTCTTTGGGTCCAGGCACAAATTGCAGAAGCCCCAAAACATATTATCCGCTCAAAAGGAAGACATAGTTCCTCAAACTCATCGCACATGCCAACATTTATTATCAGCACAAATGATGCTTCATTATCACAATTCCCTACCGCAATCAACGCCAGCTAAGTATTTATGTCGTCCTTCCTCGCATATTGCATAAGGCTACCTTTCTGCCTTCTGAGACTAAATGTTGTCTCCATCTGCATCTGTATATTGCATAAGGCTACCTTTCTGTATTCCGAGACGAAATGTTGTCTCCATCTGCATCTGCATATTGCATAAGGCTACCTTTATGCCTTCCGAGACTAAACGATGTCTCCATCTGCATCCGCATATTGCATAAGG
Source organism: Nicotiana rustica (assembly GCA_005239535.1). Classification (NCBI taxonomy): domain Eukaryota; kingdom Viridiplantae; phylum Streptophyta; class Magnoliopsida; order Solanales; family Solanaceae; genus Nicotiana; species Nicotiana rustica. Next base: position 46,156 of record ML512110.1, read on the forward strand.
CTACCTTTCTGCCTTTTGAGACTAAACGTTGTCTCCATCTGCATTCGCATATTGCATAAGGCTACCTTTCTGCCTTCCGAGACTAAACGCTATCTCCATCTACATTCGCATATTGCATAAGCTTACCTTTGTGCCTTCCGAGACTAAACGTTGTCTCCATTTGCATCCGCATATTTGCATAAGGCTAGCTTTCTGCCTTCCGAGACTAAACGATGTCTCCCATTTATCTTTCAAAAGCAACCCCTGTCTCTATCATTCGCTTCCTTTCGGGCTAAGCTTCACACTTTTTTAAATTTGCAAGACTATGCTCTGTCTTAACAACATCATGCTATTGCATCTTCATGGGCTGAAATATCGTCAACCTATCGGAAGGCGTCATCGTTCAGAGGCACCATCTTCATAGCCCGAGAGCACCATGTAATGGCCTGACAATCTCTTTTTATCATTTTACATATCATTATTCAAAGGCTTCATGGTTCGAAGGCACCATCCTCATGGCCCGAGAACATCATTGCATGGCCTGTGAATCCTCCATCAAGTAAATCATGGCCCAGGGAATCATGGTCTGAGGACATCATCCTCAACCGTCCAAACACAGCATTCATAGTCCAGCGGTAATCTGCATCATGTTTGAATAACGCGCAATATACTCTTGTTATTCATTTAGAGGAAATCAGGCTAGGAACAGCCAGTCAGGCAAAAGTGCACCGCTCCAGTTCTCCTAACTACCCCGTAAGCCATTTTGTTCACCTTACCTTGCACCTTGCGTCCGTCCTTGTAAGACTTCACCGGTATACTTTGACGGTGACTCATGAACTACATACGGCCTGATTCCTGTACAACAAGGGATATGTAGGCAGCTCAAAAGCCAGGGTGCAGCCTAAATCTTTCATACTATCTCCCTTCGGTCAAAATTGGCCATCATATCTTTACCCGACAACTCTTTCATCCTTTCCGAGTAAAGAGGGGCAGATGTTGATACCCAATTTTTCCTCAAATTATTTTCAAAGTTGCATATATACTATCAAAATCATTCTTTACAGTGAATAGTGTTTTCCCACAATTTTTTCGTATGTTTTTTTATTTATTTAATACTTTATATCCCATAATTATTCATAAATGATGTTATAAATAATTTCAAACCAGTTTCTTACTCAATATGTTATTTATATCCTATTAATTTCCTTAGGATATAATTATTTCACAAATTAGCCAATATTGGCATTATTTAGTTAATTTCAACAGTTTTTGCGATTATAGCACAAATGTACATTTATACCATTTTAAAATCAATAAATGATCATTTATACTTTTATATATTGGTCAATCTCCTTAATTTCATTTATTTTGTCTCAATTTGATTTTTTATAATTATTAGCTATTTTAATTAATTAATTATCTTATTTAATAGGGTATTTAATGTTTAGCCCATTTTTATTTAAATTATAGCCAATCGTAAACCAACCCCCACCTGACCAAAAACCCATTCTCTAACCCAGCCCAAAACCCGTTCCTACTCGGCCCAACCACACGCTCGATCTGAACCATTGATCAAAAAAGATCAACGGTCCAGATCATAGTTACCATAATTAAACCCCTACCACTACCCCCTCCGACCCCTCATTTGCCCAGCTCCCTTTCTCTCTCTATCTCTCTCTGATCTTCTCTGTTTCTATCTAGAAGCCTCCTTTGGCTTCTCTCCTCCGATAGAGTCCGGTCATCTTCTCCGGCTAGTTCTCTCACCAGAAACCATGGCTCCTCATCGTCTCATGGCTATTATTCCACCTTTCACCGGTCCAGTGATACCCTAGAGCCGTCAGGCAAACCTGGAGCGGTTCAATCACCTCTCAATACCCCTCATGCCACTTTCCGGCCTCCCCCGGCCATCTGAGTAAGAGCTACAACCTTTCCGGCTTAAGACGGCAACGTCTTTGAGGTTTTTCCTACTTCTCTGGGTTCCACGAAACCCTAACTCCTATATCTTTTTAATTTCTTCTCGATCTGTCTTAGATCTACGATATTACTAAGCTTTTCTATACGTTTTCTTTGAAATAAAAAGCTCTTATACTTTGAACAGTCTTCGTCTTCAAACTAGGGTTCATAACCCCTTTTTAAAATGGTATTCCTTCCGATTTTAGTATTATCTTACGATTTTCATTATGTTCAAACGTTTATTTATGTTTTTATCTTTATCTGAGTTATTATGTCAAAACCCTTATTTTCTTAGCCCTAATCCTATGTATCCGAGTTTGTCTTTGATAATATGCTCGCTTAACCCGCCCGTGTGCTTGTTTCCCATAAATATTCTGAGTTTATGTGATTTTATCCCATTCTATTCATCAGGGTTTCTGGTTCTTTGCTGCTCCCATTTATATTATGTTTGTTCTGTTGATTCCTTTAATCATTTAACATGTTCTAGTTGAATCCTTGATTTATATGATTCTTTTACCTTATTGTGCCTATTAGGGTTTCCGAGTTGATTCCTTTTGCCTATTATGTGTTTGCAATCTGTGTTAATTTCTCTTAGCTAATGCTACTCTTGTTTGAGTCCCTAATTTCCTGTAATTGATACTTTTCACCAATCTTTTGTGATGATTTCCTTACTGATTTCAACCACTAAAATATTTTCTTGCCTTATTCTATGGTCGACTATGTTACCAGCTGACTCCTAATTACTTTCCTTAATTAGAATTTACTGAACCTGGCCTCTATTACATGTTATGTACTTGTGTGATACCAAAACTGTTTCCTTATATACTATATTCATCCTTGCATGATTTCCTTCTTTATTTATTTCTTGCATGTTACCGTTTGAAGTAACTCCTTAATTAAAGGGACTACTTATGCCGATGTGATTATAATTGGTACATAATTCCATGATTTACTGCTTGACTATGATTCTTGCCTTATTTGCTACATATTTTCAAACTATATATACTTTTAGTCTTTCAATAACAAGACACAAACACACAAACTGTTCTAAGCTCTCTCCTACACACACACATACACTCTCTTGCTTCTCTTGCTGTTTATTTGCAACTCAGTCAGTGAAAGCCAAGACTGAGTGATTCTACAGTTCTATTACTCTACTGCCCTATTGTTCTTCACATTACTGATCTTCACTCTGCATTCAGTCCTTCATTCAAAACTGGTATGTTTTTCAGTTTATGTTTATAGCACCCTAAACAATATGTTTCTGTTTGTATTACGATTCCTTTTGTTCCTTTTATGCTTCTATTTGTGGTTCTGCTGCTTGCCTTGCAATTAGCCTATCTACTATGTCCATATGATCTCCCTTTCCCTTTAGTTCATCATGTCTATTGCTTTTCTCATTTGTTTCACTATGATTCTACCTTACCCCTAATTCCTGACACTATAGGCATGCATTCCTGATACTTTGGTCACCATGAAATCCTAACACCCCTCAATGTGATTCTATTTGGGATCCTAGCATGAATACTCTGTGATGAACAATTCTATGACTGCTTATGTCCTGTAATACTACTCTAAGGTCTACTTGTGTGCAAGTCTGCTTCCACTATGTGACTTATTTGTCCCCAGTTCCCCTATCCCTGACTGTGTTTGTTTCCTAAATTGTGTATGTTTTTCAGTTGTTGATTGTCCTGTTTCTTTTCATACTCAAAATGGTTTTTCATAAAAGCAAACTCTCATGCTGTTCTTCAAGCCTTATTTCAAAATATTTATTTCAGAAAACTATTTCCTACTCAACTTTTTGTTAAAACTATGAGTACATCTCACTACTCCTAGTTCTAAGTTCAGCCCCCTTCGTGTGAGCACTGCCTTGGGGACCATTTGCGGACCCATTGAACTCTGACACACAAGGCTGGCTTTCCTACATTGCACTTAATTATTCCTGGCTAGGGTACCTAGGTGTGAGCACTACCTGGGACCCTCTGAGGTCCTTAGGAACCCTGACACAACTGGGATATAAAAGGTAATGGCATATGACATTGTTGGATTTGAGGATTTGGGATTATTGTTAGGCTCCCTATAGTGTAACTTCTTAATTTCCTTATTTAGTTATGGAATTTGTGCAATGCTGGTCTGTAATAATTAATTGTAAAAATGATTATGGGGTTGGGTAGTGAAATGGGTGGGGTATGCATGCTTAGTATAGATACGGGTAGAAACCATGCTTGTAGGTTTGCTTTCATATATGTGGAATAGCCACCATGCTTAGGAATACATGCCATACATGCATTAGATAGCATGATACTTAGGTCCATTCATGTCAGCATCTCATCATACGTACATCCACTTAGAAATCATGTTTATAGTTGGATAACAACTGAAAAATGGTTGTTATAATATTTCTGTTTCAGCATTCTCATAATTGTTTCATCTAGTAATCCCGTTTTAGGCTAAATAACTAATTATTGTCAAATCTTGCAGAAATCATGTCCCCTTAGGATTTCATTCTCAGCATGCTCATGTTATCTATGCCAAAATCATGTGTTAAAATAAAATAGCTGCTATGAACACCTAGAAATCATGTATTAGGTTTAAGTAACTTAACAAGAAATTACGTCTCTGTATGTTCTGGTTATAGTCAGAATGTGTTAATGAATCTCGCTAAGAAATAGAGTCTAATACTGAAGACGCTTATGCATTTAGAACAACATGTAAAAATTTTCATCCTTCTGCACCTTGTTTTGCATTTAGATGCCATGTCCTTAGGATTGCATTTATATTCACCCCTTTATCTTGGTTAAGATAAAAAACAGACTCATCCTTTTCTAACTAATGTTTTCTGAAAAATCTAAAACAGTGTAACTGGAGCGATTTAATACGCCTCGACAAGCCTTAGGTATTAAACTTATTAAAACTGGATATCTACCTTCTTTTTTGTGTTATTTAGTTAATAATATGTCAGGATCGATAGTCTGAATCTGGTAAAGATCCTTTTCTCTTAAACTCAGTAAGAACACTGCCTCATTACTGTATTCTCGCCTAGACATCATGCTTTAGTTCCTGAAGTTAAAGACTTTACTTGTGTTTTATTCTTGCTATTTATGTGTATAATTTGGGGAGGAATATCTGAGCCTCATATCTGCCTCTATATGTTTCCCTGTATTTGTAGTCCTAATTGTTTTGTTTGTCGTTTAGCATTTTTTCCTTTAGACCTAGGGGGTTCAGCCTAGTACTCACCCTCTAGGAATAGTAGTCCCTAGCTTCCTCCAGGACTGATAGGATGGGACGAGTAATAGCACGCAATAAGTTTCGTGACAAACACACACTTTAATCACCTTTACGGGGTGGGAAGGTTAGAATATGGATATGATGACCGGTGTGCTAATACCACGTGTAGCCCCTCTTCGAGGAATGGTTACCGGGTATTTCATTGATGTGATCCATATTATTATAAACATAGGACACCTTTTATATGCTTAGCTCGTAATCTTTTCCAAAGTCTAATCTCTTTTTCCATTTTCAAACATTTGCATGCTTAAGACTTAAATCCCCTCTTATTTGAGCCTTTATTTGTTTGTTTGCAAATTGCATAAATTCACGAAACCATTCGGCCAGGAACCACACGTGTGGATCCTGAGGGGTGCCTAACACCTTCCTCGTAGGATAATTTCAATCCCTTACCCAAGTTTCTAGTTAGAACGTAGTTATAATTGAACCCTTTAGGTGCTCTAACGCACCGTTAAAATCATTAGGTGGTGACTCTTCAAAATATGCAAACCCTCTTTCCCTAAAGGAATGATTTGTCCCAACAAATGTCATGAACCCGATCTCTGCGAGGAAAAAAGGGGGCGCAAAATCGACGCTGAACAGCTACCTCGAAGTCCCAACTCCGGCTCCGCAAGAGGGAAGAAAACTAGCGCTCGGTACCAGCACCTGTATCTGCACACAGGGGTGCAGGGAGTAATGTGAGTATTCCAACTCAGTAATAATTAAAATAAAACAAGTCTAAGCAGTAAGAAAAACATAGAATCAAATCATCAATTCACAATAAGCACATCCTTTCTTTCCAACAGTGTATGCATTAAATCAACATGCTTTTAAAACCAACTTTAGAAAAAAAATCCTTTGAAAAGTGTGATTTCCAACAATTTCAGAAAAATACCCAAAGAGTTTTGTGTAAAAATGAAATAAATCATAAATAGCCCCTTGGGACAAAAACATGTATCATAAATCACCCCTCGGGCAAATCATCACTCAGAATCAGTCACTCATCATGCCTCACAATCACTCAGTATCAGCCCCTCGGGCATCCTCACAGTCACTCATGCCTCCTAGTCACTCGGCACTCGGCACTCACACTCAGTAGGTACTTGCGCTCACTTGGGGGGTGTGTACAGACTCCGGAGGTGCTCCTTCATCCCAAGCACTAATATCACGCCACCTCGTGGCATATCGTATCCTCACAATGAGGCCCTCTGCCTCACAATCAGTCAAAAACTCTCAAAAATCCCCTTGGGCTATCAGTAAGATGGGGTACTCTACCCAAAACATCATTTTATATCTCAAAATAGTGTAAATAAGGTTGAGTTTCGAAATCAATTAAACATAATACGACTGAGTGTAAATCATAAGTCAACACAGTGAGGAAAAATAGTAAACGCCCCCAAGGGGTCTAAACAGGTCGGCACAAGGCCCCAAATATGTCTTACAGCCCAAATATAACCATAGTCTGAAAACATGATTTAACATATGTTTTAAAAGTAAATACGCAACTCAATAGGTGCCACGGGAAGGACCAAGTCAAAATCCCCAAGTAGTGCATGCCACACACTCATCTTCTATCATGTGCGCCACTCCAAAAATAGTGAGAAAATACAAAATCCGGGGTTTAAAACCCTTAGGACAAGATTTACAGTCATTACTTACCTCAAGCCGACCCAAATACTAATTTGTGATGCTCTTGCCTCTCTAATCGGCTCTCGGTTGCTCTGAATCTATCCAAAGCAGATTAATATCATCAAAATATGCTAGGGATATGAAACCCATTCAAAAATTATCAAAATTAGGCACAATTCCTGAAATTGGCTAAACCCGACCCCCAGGCCCACGTCTCGGAATTCTATAAAAAATTGCATCACAATAATCTTCATCCTTTCCCGAGTCTATACATATAAAAGGCATCAAAATCCGACCATAATTGACCCCTAAATTCCTTGATTTTAAGTCTCAATTTCCCAAGCCCTAAACCCCCAATTTATGCCATTAAATTCCACTAATTCCAAGCCCCCGCATGCAAATGTGATGAAAGTGCCAAAAATTCGCGAAGGCAGTTATTTATACTTCCTGCCCAGCGAAACCGCATCTGCGCCCTTCTCTCCACCCCTGCGGACCCGCACCTGCGGAAATCCTCTTAAGGCCCATTCCTCGCACCTACGTCTTTGCTGGTGCGGTCCAAGTCTCACAACTACGGCTTTCCTTCAACCCGACCAAATTCCGCACCTGCACTCCACTTACCGCATCTGCTGACTCGCAGCTGCGGCCCAAACCTCTGCTTCTTCAGTTCCTTCCCAGATTCCTCTATCTCGCACCTGCGCATGCAGCCCCGCACCTGCGGCATCATACATGCGACTACCCTTCAGCAGGTGGCCACACCAGAAGCCTAGCACCAGCAGCTCTTTCAGCTGTATTTTTTCCAACTTAAATCCTTCCGATTACTATTCGAAATCATCCCGAGCCCCTCGGGACCCCAAACAAAAACATAAACAAGTCCTATAACCTTATTCAAAATTAGTCGATCCTTCGAAACACCCAAAATAACGCTAAAACACCAAGATAACATCGGAGTCAAGCCTATGAACTTTGAGATTACTAAATTTCGCCAATGATGCCGAAACCAACCAAAACACGTCAAAATGACCAGAAAATTTGCACACACGTCCAAAATGACACTATGAACTTGCTCCAACTTTCTAAATTCCATTCCGACCCCCATAGCTAATTTTCCACTGCCAACCGGAAATCGCCAAAAACTCAACAGTACAAACCTAATTCTACACCGGACATCAAAACGACATTCCGATCACACTCCTAAGTCCCAACTCAGTTAACGAAGATATTCGAACCATAAACTCTACATTCTGAGGTCGTTTACCAATAAGTCAACTCTCAATTGACTTTTCCAACTATTAAGCCAATTTAGGAGACTAAGTGTCTCAGTTCTTACCATGACCACTCCGAACCCGAACCACCAACTCAACACGAAAAAATTAGGCTAAACAACACACAATAAAGAAGAAATAGGGGAAACGGGGCTAATCGCACGGAACGACCGGCTGGGTCGTTACATCCTCCCCATCTTAAACAAATATTCATCCTCGAACGGGTCTAGAAACATAACTGGAGTCTCGAATAAGTGAGGATATCTGCTCTGCATCTCCCGCTCGATCTCCCAGGTGGCATCCTCCACCGGCTGACCTCAACTTTCTGACCTGAGGACCCCAAATAGCCACTGTCTCTACCTCATATGAAATATCACCCTCGATCTGAACCGGCTAAAGTCCAAAACATAAGACAGGTCAACAACATACTTCCGGAGCATCGAAACATGGAACATCGGATGAACACTAGATAATCTGGGTGGAAAGGCAAGTATGTAAGCCACCTCACCAATCCTCTGCAGCACCTCAAATGGTCCAATGAACCGGGGACTCAGCTTTCCCCTCTTCCCGAACCTCATGACACCCTTCATGGCTGACACCTTCAGTAGCACCTTCTCCCCAATCATGAAAGACATCTCGGACCTTCCGATCCGCATAACTTATCTTCCTAGACTGCGTCGTGCAAAGCTGCTCCTGAATCAACTTCACCTTACCTAACGCATCCTGAACAAGGTCTGTGCCCAATACCCTAGCCTCGACCTACTCAAACCAACCAACTAGATATCTATACCTCCTACCATATAAAGCCTCATACGGAGCCATCTGGATACTCGACTGATAACTATAATTATATGCAAACTCTACGAGTGGCATAAAATAGTCCCTTGAACCACCGAAATCAATGACACACGCACGCAACATGTCCTCAAGAATATGAATAGTACACTCTGACTGCCCGTCGGTTGAGGGTGAAACGTTGTTCTCAACTTAACCTGAGTACCCAACCCTCTCTGCACGGCTCTGCAAAACGGAGATGTGAACTGAGTACCTCTGTCGGAAATGATAGAAACTGGAACCCCATGCAATCGGACAATCTCCTTTATATAAATCTCAGCTAACCTCTCCGAAGAATAAGTGGTACCAACAGGAATAAAGTGTGCGGACTTGGTTAGCCAATCCATAATAACTATATAACATCAGACTTCCTCGAAGTCCGTGGGAGCCCGACTACAAAGTGCATGGTTATCCGCTCCCACTTCCACTCCGGAATATGTAACCTCTGAAGTAATCCACCTGGCCTCTGGTGCTCATACTTTACCTACTGACAGTTGAGACACCGAGCTACAAACTCAACAATATCCCTCTTCATCAGCCTCCATCAATAATGCTCTCTCAGATCCTGATACATCTTTGCGGCACCCGGATGGATGGAATACTGCGAACTATGGCCTCAGCAAGAATCAACTCTCGAAGCCCATCCACATTGGGCACGCGAATCCGGACCTGCATCCTCATGAACCCATCATCACCAATAACCACATCCGTGGTATCACCTCGACGGACCCTGTCCTGAAGAACGAGCAAGTGTGGATCATCATATTAGCGTGCTCTCATCTGATCATAAAAATAAGACCTGGAGGCTACACAAGATAATACTCGTGAGGGCTCTGATAGATCCAATCTCACCAACTGACGCGCTAAATCCTGAACATCAAGTGCTAAAGGTCGCTCTGCTGCTGGTAGGTAGGCCAGGCTCCCCAAACTCTCTACTCTGCGACTTAGGGCATCGGCCACTACATTGGCCTTCCCCGGATGACATAGAATAGTGAGGTCATAATCCTTGAGAAGCTCCAACCATCTACTCTGACGCAAATTCAGATCCTTTTTCTTAAGCAGATGCTACAAACTACGGTGATCAGTGAAAATCTCACAATGTACCCCATACAAATAATGGCGCCAAATCTTCAAGGCGTGGACAATGGCTGCTAGCTCAAGATCATGCACTGGATAGTTCTTCTCGTGCACCTTCAATTGTCTGGACGCGTAGGCAATCACCCTGCCGTCCTGCATCAGAACCGCTCCAAGGCCAACTCCCGAGGCATCACAGTAAACTGTATAAGAACCTGAACCCGTAGGAAAAACCAACACCGGAGTTGTAGTCAAAGCTGACTTGAGCTTCTGAAAGCTCTCCTCACACTCCTCCGTCCACCTGAACGGAGCACCCTTCTAGCTTAGTCTGGTCATAGGTGCCGCAATACATGAGAATGTCTCTACAAAACGGTAATAGTACCCTGCCAAAACAAGGAAACTATGAATTTCGATAGATGATGACGGTCTAGGCCAGCCCTGCACTGCCTCTATCTTCTTCGGATCAACCTGAATACCATCGTTGGACACTACGTGCCCCAAGAATGCTACTAAATCAAGCTAGAACTCACACTTCAAAAATTTTGCATACAACATCTTCTCCCTTAGAGTCTGAAGCACAACTCTCAAATGATGCTCATGATCTTCCCGAGATCGGGAATACACCAAAATGTCGTCAATAAACACGATGACAAAGGAGTCAAGATATGGTCGGAACACATTGTGCATCAAGTGCATAATGCTCGCTGGGGCATTGTGCATCAAGTGCATAATGCTCGCTCGGGCTCCTGAATCTTCAACTGATGATAGGCAGAACTCAAGTCAATCTTGGAAAATACCCTAGCACGCTGCAACTGATCAAACAAGTCATCTATGCGAGGCAAGGGATATCGGTTCTTCACCGTAACCTTGTTCATCTACCGATAATAATACACATACGCATAGAACCATCCTTCTTCTTCACAAACAACACCGGTGCACCCCAAGGTGACACACTAGGACGAATGAACCCCTTATCTAGGAGTTCCTAAATCTTCTCCTTTAATTCCTTCAACTCTGTTGGTGCCATACGATAAGGTGGAATAGAAATAGGTTAAGTACCTGGCACCAGGTCAATACAAAAATCAATGTCCCTGTCAAGTGGTATGCCTGGCAGGTCTGTAGGAAATACGTGTCGAAAGTCACGGACCATAGAAACCAAATCAATAGCGGGAGTCTCACCACTAACATCCCTCACAAAATCCAAATACGATAAACACCCTTTGTCAACCATACGCTGAGCCTTCAGGTAATAAATCACCATGCTAGGCACATACTAATAAGAACCTCTCCACTCAACCCTCAAAAATCGAGGCATAGCTAAGTTCACGGTCTTAGCGTGACAATAAAGAATAGCATGAAATGGAGATAGCCAATCCATGCCCAATATCACATAAAAATCAACCATGCTGAGTAACAATAGGTCCACTCGGGTATCCATACCCCCAATAGATATCACACATGACCGATGCACTCGGTCCACAATAATAGTATCGCTAACTGAAGTCGACACATAAAATGATGCAACTAGAGACTCACGGGGGATATCCAGATAATGGGCAAAATATGAATAAACATAGGAATACGTAGAACCATGGTCAAATAAAGTCAAAGCATCTCGGCGACAGACTGAGACAATACATGTGATCATTGCATCAGAGGCCATAGAATCTGGCCTGGTTGAAAGTGTATAGATACGCGCTTGGCCTCCACTTGTACGACCTCCCCCTCTAGGGAGGCCCCTGGTGGTCTGAACCCCACCCCTATCTGTCTAGGCGGGTGATGAAGTAGCTGGAGCCGAAGTTTAGGGCTGGCCCCTCAGCTGAGAAGACCACCACAACGACGGGGACACTGTCTCCACATGTGCCCAAACTCTCCGCACTCGAAACAACTCCCCGGAATTGGAGACGGAGACTGTGAGAAGCCCTTGGCACAAAGAATGGCCACAAGAAGAATAATCCATAGAGGAACCCTGAACTTGTGGTGCTCAACCTGCGCTTTGGGCTGGAAGGGCACTGAATGAAGAACGGCCCGACTGAGAACTGCGGGAACCATGCCCCGAAGATGCACCATTATAGGCTGGGCGGACTGGCTGAGGAGGCTTGAATGAACAACCTCTACCATGCTGAAACTGCCCTCTAGAAGGAGCACCACTAGAACTACCAGATCCACAATGCCTCTTTGCATCCCTCTCCTCCCACTCCTGGCGGTGAACTGACTCAATATCTTGAGCAATATCAGCAACCTGCTCGAAGGTAGCACCTAATACCCTCTCCCTTGTCATCAAAAGGTGGAGATGGTAAGTGAGGCCATCCACGAACCTCATAATCCTCTCCCTATCAGTAGGTACCAACTCAGTGGCATGATGAGCCAACTCTGAAAACCGCATCTCATATTGCGTCACTAATAGCTCCCCCTGACGCAGTTGCTCAAACTGCCTACGCTGCTCTTCCCTGTGAGACTGGGGAACATACTTCTCCATGAAGATAGACGAGAACTGCTGCCAGGTGAGGGGTGCTGCACCCACAGGCCTACGCCTCTCAAACGACTCCCACCAAGTAAAAGCATCCCCCGAAAACTAAAAAGTAGAAAACGAGACCCCACTAGTCCCCAGAATCCTGGCAGTATGAAGCATCCTCTTACACTTATCCAGAAATCCCTGGGAATCCTCACCCTCAACACCAGTGAATGTTAGAGGCTGAAGTCTCCTGAACCTCTCCAGCTTACGCCAGCTTACGCTGCTCATCATCTGGCATAGCTGGAACCACGAAGTCCTGAACTGGAGCAACTGGCTGGGCTGGAGTTTGAGTGCCTCCACTAGCCTGAAAAGTAGCAGCAGTAGTAGATACAGCAACTGCCTGGGCAAGGCTAGTACATACTATCAAGATTTGAGCCAGGGTCTCCTGAAGACGCGGAATAACAATGGGCACTACCGGGGCCTAAGCCTGTCACACTAGAATATCTGCGGTAGGAACCTGATCCTAAATGGTAGGTGGACCTCTAGTGCTACCCCGGCTGCTGCACGGGCTGGTCCCCTACCTCTGCCACGGCCTCGATCAAGGCCTCAACCTCTCGTTGGTCTAGCTAGTTTTTGGTCATCCGGATCGGTAGTGCGAGTCCTCACCATCTGTGAGAGAATGAAACAACAGAAGTTTAGATTTCCAGAATCAACAAAATCGCATGATAGGATTCAAGAAAATGAGATTTTCCCTAAGGGTTCTGTAGCCTCTAGAAGATAAGTACAGACGTCGTCGTACCGATTCGCAAGACTCTACTAAACCTGCTCATGATCGTTAAGTCCTATGTAACCTAGGCTCTGATACCAACTTGTCACGACCCCAAATCCTAAGCCGGCTGTGATGGCCCCTATCGTGGAATTAGGCTAGCCAACAATCACATACTGACATAATATTTTCATAATTTCCAAAATTGTCCCGATATTTCACAAAAATTCTAACGCTCAAGTAGTTAAAGCAACAAAATGAATAAAACAGTTTATACACTGCCCCAGGACCTGGAGTCAATCGTCATGAGCATCTATGAGTAGTACAAAATAACCCTACTGTCATAATACATCAAGACTCAGAACGAGGAACTAAATACAACTCAAAAAATGGGGAAAAAGATGTTGTGGACGCTGAACAGCTACATCGAATTCCCAACTCCGGCTCCAAGAGAGGGAAGAAAACTAGCGCTCGGTACCAACACCTATATCTGCACACAGGGGTTCAGGGAGTAATGTGAGTACGCCAACTTAGTAGTAATGAAAATAAATCAAGTCTAAACAGTAAGAAACACATAGGATCAAATCATCAATTCACAATAAGCACAACCTTTCTTTCCAACAGTGTATTCATTAAATCAACACGCTTTTAAAACCAACTTCAGAAGAAAACAAATCCTTTGAAAAGTGTGATTTCCAACAATTTCAGGAAAATACCCAAATAGTTTAGTGTAAAAATGAAATAAATCATAAATAGCCCTTCAGGCCAAAAACGTGTATCATAAATCGCACCTCGGGCAAATCATCACTCAAAATCAGTCACTCAGTATCATACCCTCGGGCATCCTCACTGAAACGCTGCCTCACAGTCACTCGTCACTCGACACTCGCACTCAGTAGGTATCTGCGCTCACAGGGGGTGTGTACAGACTTCAGAGGGGCTCCTTCAGCCCAAGCGCTAATATCAAGCCACCTCGTGGCATATCATATCCTCATATTCAGGCCCTCGGCCTCACTCAGTCAGAAACTCTCAAAAAGCCCCTCGGGCTATCAGTAAAATAGTGTAAATAAGGCTGAGTTTCGAAATCAATTAAACATAATACGACTGAGTGTAAATAATAAGTCAACATAGTGAGGAAAAATAGTAAAAGCCCCCAAGGGGTCCAAACAGGTCGGCACAAGGCCCCAAATATGGCTTACAACACAAATATAACCATAGTCCGAAAACACGATTTAACATATGATTTAAAAGTCAATACGCAACTCAATAGGTGCCACAGGAAGTAGTGCATGCCACACACTCGTCATCCAGTATGTGCGCTACACCAAAAATAGTGAGAAAATACAAAGTCCGGGGTATCATACCCTCAGGACAAGATGTACTGTCATTAATTACCTCAAGCCGGCCCAAATACTAATCTGCGATGCTCTTACCTCTCGAATCGGCTCCTGGGTGCTCCGAATCTATCCAAGCCAGATTAATATCATCAAAATATGCTAGGGATATGAAACCCATCCAAAAATTATTAAAATTAGGCACAATTCCGAAATTGGCCAAACCCGACCCCCGGGCCCACGTCTCAGAATTCTATAAAAAATTTCATCACAATAATCCTCATCCTTTCCCGAGTCTATACATATAAAATGCATCAAAATCTGACCACAATTGACCCCTAAATTCCTTAATTTTAAGTCTCAATTTCCCAAGCCCTAAACCCCTAATTTATGCCATTAAATTCCACTAATTCCTAGCCTAATCCGTCTAATATCAACATAGAATCGAGTTTTTAGTCCAAGAAACTCACCTCCATCGACGAACCTCGAAATCCATCTTCAATTTGCTCCAAAAATGCCTCGGACCGCATGCAAATGTGATGAAAGTGCCAAAAATTCATGAAGGCAGTTATTTATACTTCCTTCCCGGTGAAACCGCATCTGCGGCCTTCTCTCCGCACCTGCGGACCCGCACCTGCAGAAATCCTCTTAAGGCCCATTCCTCGCACATGTGGTGAATCACTCGCACCTGCGGCTTCGCAGGTGCGGTACAAGTCTCGCACCTGCAACTTTCCTTCAACCCGACCAAATTCTGCACCTATGCTCCACTTACTAGATCTGTGGACTCGCAGGTGCGGCCAAACCTCTACTTATGCGGTTTCTGGCCTGCACCTGCAGCATCGCACCTGTGACTACCCTTCCGCAGGTGCGGCCACACCAGAAGCCTGGCACCAGTAGCTCCTTCAGCTACATTTTTCCAACTTAAATCCTTCCGATGACTACCCAAAATCATCCTGAGCCCCTTGGGACCCAAACCAAAAACACTAACAAGTCCCATAACCTTATTTACACTTAGTCGAGCCATCGAAACACCCAAAACAACGCTAAAACACAAAGATCACATCGGATTCAAGCCTATGAACTTTGAGATTTCTAAATTTCTCCAATGATGCCGAAACCAACCAAAGCACGTACGAATGACCTGAAAACTTGCACACACGTCTAAAATGACACTAAGAACCTGCTCCAACTTTCATAATTCCATTCCGACCCTGATATATAATTTTCTACTGCTGACCGGAAGTCGCCAAAAACTCAACTTGGCCAATTCGAGCCTAATTCTACACCGGACATCAAAACCACATTCCGATCACACTCCTAAATCCCAAATCACCTAAAGAAGCTATTTGAACCATAAAATCTACATTCTGAGGTTGTTTACCAATAAGTCAACTCCCAATTGACTTTTCCATCTATTAAGCCAATTTAGGAGACTAAGTGTCTCAGTTCTTATCACAACCACTCCGAACCCGAACCAACTGACTTAACACAACAAAATTAGGCTAAACAACACAAAATAAAGCAGAATAGGGGAAACGAGACTAATCTCACGAAACAACCGATTGCGTCGTTACATATTGACCTTTATGTTAGAGTATGTGAGCAGGTTATATAAGATGTGTGTTGATTTTGAGGCTAGGATGTTACGGTATTGTACTTAATCTTTTTAAAATATTTTTGGTGTGATGAGTATGAGAGTTGTTGAAAAAGGTCGTGTTCTATGTGACGTGTAGTTTGATTGATCGAGGATGAGCAATAGTTTAAGTGTGGGATGTTGATTGTAGGCGCATGTGGTTCAGTCACTTATTGCACACTAATTCACTACACTTTGATTGTGTTTGAGATTTAATCGTTAGTGTTTTGTACTTAATGTTTGTTTTATGTCTTGTAGGAGTGATTTCGCGTGATGTAGATGTTATGGGTATTATTTGAGCTATTTAGAGCTTTGAACTCTAGGTAAAAGACCAAGGGATTAAGTCGGGATCGTGTTCGGGGGTCAATCAGTACTCTGAGATATTTGCACTGATGTGACGCACCGTGCAATGCATAGTGCAAGGCAGCAGTGTATTTTTGGGCTGCCTGGCAGAAGTTGAGCTCTCAGGATTTCTCCACTAATGCTCTGCATGGCGTGTTTCCCCATGTGGCGCGCCTGTGCATTATTTACAAAGTTACAATCCAATTTTGGCTAGGAGAAGTTTGTTTCATTAGGGCCCGATCCTACTTGGTATAAATACATGGGAAAATGTTATTTTCTGCACTTTTTTAGAGTCTAAGACCTAAGGAGGATAAGGAGGAGTTGGAGAAGCAAAAGCACAAGGAATTCATCCTTCAATCCTAACTCAAGACACAATTTTGGATCATTTTACGTTTTTCTACACTCTAAACATATTTGTGATGAATTTCCCCATACCTATGGAGTAGTCCTCTTTAGGGTTTGATGTCTTTGGGGTATTGATTTTTTTTTTTTTTTTTTTTTTTTTTTTTTAAAAACAAAA
>ML512110.1:77866-94505 GCA_005239535.1 Nicotiana rustica
CCCCAGTGTTTGGATGCTAAGCATGAGAATTCGAACATTGGAAGTCTTGCATTCGTAGATGGCACTTCCTTTTAGTAAGCTTTGCATTGATGTATCATCTATAGAAATAGCTTGTGGATAGATAACTAATTTGTTCCAGAGGCCAATGGAGACAATGAGATTCTTGGGAGATGATTTAAGCCACCTAGCCAAAGATTATTTAACCATCCACAGATTGGTTGCCATATGAGTTTGGCAAAAGTGAAGGCAATAGAGCTTTCGGTTGTCGATTCACCAACTTGTCAATGATCCTTCCTTCGTAGTATGCTTTACATTGCTGCCTCATTAAAAATCTTTCCAGAAAACCCAATCGGGACAAAAACTGGTCGAAGGGAAAAAGAGTGCAGCACATACTTTCACTACCAGCAAAGATCTTCAACAGTAATAGCTTTTGAGGTGAGTTACGTTCCAATTGCTTAGAAATTTAACTCCATATTGATTTTCCAATTCGTATGAGCCTTTACTGGTTATAGCTAAAACCGGGTAAGGTCCTTCCCATGAAAATCCCAACTTTTCGGCGTTAATTTCCCGGGTGCTTTGAGTGACTTTCCTCAAAACCAAATCCCTAACTTTGAAATATCTGAGATTTTCCCTACAATTGTAATATCTTTCCATATTTTACTTTTGCGCCACCGTCCTCACATATGCCAGATCCCGGTGCTCTTCAAGCAAATCTAGATTGACCAGCATCACTTCATTGTTTGTTCCTTTGTTTGCTGGGGAAAAACTTAAGGTAGGTTCCCCCACTTCTATAGGTATCAAAGCCTTCGAACCGTATATGAGAGAAAGAGGTGTTTCTCTCGTGCTTGACTTCACTACGGTTTGATGTGCCCATAAAACAGCCAGGTAGCTCATCTGACCACTTGCCCTTAGAATCTTCTAACTTCTTGTTAAGGTTTTGGATAATTACCTTGTTGGTTGACTCCGTCTTTCCATTATCACTCTGGTGGTGCGGGGAAGACCTAATTCGTTTGATTTTTAATCCTTCCAAAAACTTTGTTACTTTAGAACCTATGATATGTGGCACAAGAAATCTCCTTTGGTATTCCAAATCGGCAGACGATATGGACCGATATAAAATCAACCGCTTTGCGTTCTCTGACCTTTTGGTAAGAACCTACTTCAACCCATTCCCTACAATAATTAGTTAAAACCAAAAGAAATAGTACCTTCACGGGCCCTTGTGGTAAGGGACCGACTATGTCCATTTCCTATTTCATGAATGGCCACGGTGACACCACTGAATGCAGAGGTTCCGCTGGATGATGCACTAGGTGTGCATGGCATTAACATTTATCGCATTTTTGTACGGAAGTCTTTGCATCATGTTCCATTCGGGGCCAGTAGTAGCAAGTCGTGACTAGAGAACCAACGAATCTGCACCGGAGTGGTTTCCGTAGACCCTTTCATGGACTTCCCTCATCACGTATTCAGCCTCCGAGGCCCTTAGACACCGAGCCAATGGTCCTTTGAATGACCTCCTTTATAACTATGCATCAACAATACAGTAACGAGCTACTTTGGTCCATAGTGCCCGGGATGCCTTGGGGTCTTCAGGTAATTTACCATGTCTTAGATATTCAATGAACTCGTTCCTCCAGTCCCAGATTCAGCTAGTTGAATTTACTTCACAATAGTCTTCCACATCCAACACTGAATGAAGCAATTGGTGATCGCACTGAAATCAGATCCCTTTATCTCTATTGATGAACCCAAATTAGCCAACGCATCTGCCTCCACATTTTCCTCCCTCAGAATGTGGATGATTGACCACTCTATGAATCGTGTAAGTAATGCTTGAATCTTGTTCAAGTACTATTTCATGCGCTCCTTCTTTGTGTTGAAAATTCCATATATTTTGTTTACTACCATTTTTGGGTCGCATTTTATCTCAATGACCTTAGAAACAAGTCCCCGAGCTAGTTCAAGTCCTTCAACCAAAGCATCTTACTTGGCTTAAATTTTAGTTAATGGTACAGTTACAATGGCATGTCTTAGGGTTTCCCAGAAGGAGTGATTAAAACTACCCCGAGATCGGACCCTATGTCACGACCCAAACTACCCCGTCGTAATGGCGCCTATCACAGTACTAAGCTAGCCAATTTACTTATACATAACGTACGGAAATTCTCTTCAATAATTCATTTTTAAAACTTTTTCATCATAAATATGTCATTTAACAATTTCAACAAGTAAAAATAAATAGCTATAAACCAACGGCCCGACCAAAGGTGTCACTAGTCATGAGCATCTATGATACAAGTCTGATACAGTCTAATCAAAAGACAACAGGAGTATAATAAAATAATCTACTGAAAGAGTAGGAGGGAGAAGAGTCGAGTTGCGGTCGCCATGCAGTTACCTTGCTAAACTCCGCCAACAGCTGAGGATATCTTAACTCACACTCGAGCATCCCGTGACACCTGTATCTGCACACAAGGTGCAGGAGTAACGTGAGTACGCCAACTCAGTAAGTAACCACCATAAATAAAGACTGAATGGCAGTGATGAGCAGAAAATCACATAAAGATCATTAAGAAAGTCTTAGTGAGACGACAATATGTCAAATCAGTGTTCAAGTCAAACATCTCGTAAAACCCCAGTTTCGATACAAACATGTAAAAATATTCTTCAACAGTTCTCAATAGAGGCTTAATACAAATATAGAGTGAAAATATCACTCATAAACAGCCTCTCGGGCAAAACATCACTCATAAATAGCCTCTCGGCAAGCCTCACTGTCACTCGGGCATACCTCACAATTACTCATATCAGCCCCTCGGGAATACCCCACCATCAATCATGCCTCCCAGTCACTCGTCACTCGACACTCACACTCGGTGGTACCTGAGCTCACTGGGGGTGTGCACACACTCCGGATGTGCTCCTTCAGCCCAAGTGCTATAACAATCAAAATCATGGCATCAATCACTCTAGCACTCGGACTATCATTAGCATGTTACAGCGTGCAGCCCGATCCCATATCATATCCTCACAAATCATACCCTCGGTGTCACTCAGTCATAAACCTCACAAGCCACTCGGGCATTCTGTAAAAACAAGGAACTCAGCCTAAAACAACTTTCATATGCATCAAAGTAGACTACTGAAACTCAAATAAATAGTAAACAGGTAAAATCATGACTGAGTGTAGATTTCAAATCAAAACAATGTGAGTATAGTGATGAACTACCCCTGAGGGTCCACACAGTACGCACAAGGCCCCAAACATGGCGCTCAGCCCAAATTATAAGAATGCTTTCTAAAACATATAGCAATTATACGGCTTAAGTCAAAATATGCAACTCTGTAGTTTCTACGGGACGGACCAAGTCACAATCTCTAACGGTGCACGCCCACACGCTCGTCACCTAGCATGTGTGACACCTCAATGTAGTGAAATAGTACAAAAGTCCAGGGTTTCATACCCTCTGAACAAGATTTACAATCGTTACATACCTCAACCCGGACGAAAAATCTACTCCGCAATGCCCTTGCCACTCGACTCAACCAAAATCGCTCTGAAGCTATTCAAGTTCAGTATTATATCATTAATACATGCTAAAGAAACAAACCCCACACAAAAATTATCAAATAAGAACAATATTCCCGAAATTGGCCAAACCCGACCCCCGGGCATACGCCTCGAAATCCAACAAAAAATACAAAACTAGAATCCTCATTCACTCACGAGTCCATACATACCAAATTTACCCAAATCCAACTTCGTTTGACCCCTAAATACCCAAATTAAACTCTCCAATTCCAAGCCCTAATTTCCCCAATTTTCACCCCTAATTTCTACAAATTCCATGCTTAATCAACTTACATTCACCATAGAATCAAGTATTAAGTTCAAAAACCTTACCTCAATGAGTTTCCCCTTGAATCCCTCTTCAAATCCTCCAAAAGCCCCAAAAACTGAGTTGAAATTGTGAAAAATGGCCAAAATTTCGCGAAGGGGTTCTTTATATACTTTCTGCCCAACATTTCTGCACCTGCGGTTACTTGGTCGCATCTGCGACACTGCGCCTGCGAAATCATCGCATGTGCGGTTCCCACTAACTCCTCTAGAATCCTCTTATGTAGTCATAATATCGCACCTGCGGTGCCGCAGATGCGCTCCAGCTCTCGCACCTGTGGTTTCCTTTCCACAGGTGCGGTTTTGAAAAAACCAGCAGCTTCAGCTGCTCTTTCTAAGTTCCAAATCCTCTCATAACCATCCAAAAATCATTATGAGCCCCTCGGGACCTCAACCAATTACGCCATTAAGTCACATATCATACAAGAACTTAGTCGAACCTTCATAACACCCAAAACAACACAAAAACACCGAATTAACCCCGAATTCAAGCCTAAGGATTTCTAAACTTCCAAAATTCGCCAACGATGCCGAAACTAACCAAACCACGTCCGAATGACCTAAACTTTTGAACACACGTCGCAAATGACACTACGGACCTATTCCAACTACCGAAATTCCATTCCGTCCCCGATATCTAATTTTCCACTGCCGACCGAAAATCGGCAAATATCCAATTTCGCCAATTCAAGCCTAATTCTACCACCGACCTCCAAATTACCTTCTGAACACACTCTAAAGTCCAAAATCACCTAACGAAGCTATTCGAACCATAAAAACCCCAATCCGAGATCGTTTACTCATAAGTCAACTTCCAATTGATTTTTCCAACGAAATATCTAAATTAAGAGATTAAGTGTCTCAATCCACTCTAAGATTACTCTGAACCCGATCGAACCAACCCGACGCAACATAATAAAGTTGAACAACATATAATGAAGCAGAAATGGGGAAGACGGGGTTATAACTATCGGAACGACCAGCCGGGTTGTTTCATCCTCCCCCACTTAAACACACGTCCGTCCTCGAACATGCCAAGAGTTGTTCCAAAAGCCATCAAACCGCTGAATAACCTTACCACGCACATACATGGGGGTCATCCCATGTCACCCTGTCCCGCATATATCTAATAACACAACACAAACCTCACCCATAAGCCTCAGAATCCAATTTCCATATCCGAACTCTTCTATAAGATCATAATCATGCATCCACACATTGTATAAGTCTGAACAAGTTGTATCCAACCATAGCCATAACTCAAGAGGAAATCACATGATCGCCCACATAAATCAAACATGATAAATGACATCAAACAAGGGAACTTCCCCGCAAGATCAGCGGGTATCACCCCAACACAAGCCAGGAACTCCCTACACACCGCATACCCAAAACACACGAATCTAACACACAAGGGTCATATCTCAACATACTACGCCGCAATGCGTGACCCCCATCCGAACACTAGTCCATATTATATATCTCGCTCCACCTTGCTCAAAATCAATAATCACGCAAAACTCGACGTCAAGTACTCAGAGTGAATTATCATAACCACAGAGAATCGGACGATACAATTCTACACAAAATCCGAAAGAACATAACCAATACGCCTCAATCATGCAATGCCCAATTACTTTTCTCACTCAAATTCCGCTATATGACCACAATAGAACCGCACCATGTGTGCCTAAAACCAATGAATTGCAGCTCCTCGTAACAGGGGAGAGTAACTCATAAATCCTCCCAGATCACAGATAAGCCCAACAAACACTAACTGGCATGCCCCTAATAATAGCACTACGGAGCTAATCAATTCAAATCGGTGCAAAACACCTATCCCCATTGGGCCTACTAATGAACCCCAAATCAATCTGGTCATACACAATAAACAAATGACCCTCCGAAGGTCCACAATGACTGAATCAAAATACACACTATCCTCTTACTAGCCTTGGCTATGTCTCCACAACCCACAACTATGAAATCAGCTACTCATTAAAGTTCCCAGGCTCCAAATCCATAGAGCACATCAATGACCATATCAGATCTCAGCTCCATCGACCGAATGTCTAATACTTCTCCAATACACGATCACACCACGAGGAATACCCCTACAATATGTATGTGCTACAAGGCCAAATTTGAATACTCGCAGCCGACCAACAAGAAGAGTGCCACCACACCAATGAAATATCCATAAATCAAGACACAGTGCCTCTTTTGAAACTTACACCTTCATCGAGCCATATCTAAAAGTAACATCATCTATCTGATCATCTAAGACCGTCCATGCTACCTAAGAATTCAGAACCTTCCTTTCAAACCGCATTGTCACCTTGCACCTACAATCTCAATACCACACCACACATCGCGCCCATTATGCCACCATATGAAAGATACGACAAACCTCAATATCTACTCTGAGTTGCCAGCAACTATATACTCAATCAGCTCAGAACTTTCCATCTGATTTTATCCTGGATAAAATTACAATGCGCCACATGCCCACGCACCAGTAGGAAATATACATCTCAACTATTGTAGAGACCATCAAGAACCCTCTGAAACCCATTGTACTGAACTCACCCGTGAGGACTGAATCCCTATAACTCAACTAAGTTACGCAGGCCGTCAAAACCCAAGAGCATTGCCACGAATCACGTGTAGAAACTCACCATATCAAGCACATCAGGAATCAATCTTACCCATTACTATGCCGATTCAACCTACTACCACGTTTTCCCATCTCCCCGAGTCCCTTATGAGTTACCTTCAATTGATTCTTCCCCTTGTTATAATACCAAAATTCCTCAACCAAAAATCACCATGCGAGACCCTAGCACAGAACGACATCTCCCTAAGGCTCATAAGTTGTTGAATATCTCTTAAGCACCCCAAATGTACCACATCTAAAATACTTACTCTAAAGGGACTTTCTATGACTTTAAGCTATTATTTCCTTTTCCTGATACCAAAATGTAGAATCCATAATAATGTAGAAATGTCACAAGTCCCGACACCCTCCAACATGAATCTCATTTTCTAGCTAAATATACACCCTGAAGATTCCCAATTGTTACACGCAAAACTTTCATCCATTAGGGCCATTCTCGAGAGTCGTCCACTCTACGCAAATCTCAATTAAACTGATCAACCAGACGGCACGACTTGTACCCCATTAACAAACCAACACCCAAGGGAGTAACCTATACCCCTAAGCAACCAAGAAAATTCCTACTCTGCACACACTTCACCCTTTACAAATACAACTCAATTATTCAATAGAATCCATCTTCGCATAGAGTATAATACAACTTGTACCCAAAAATTTCCATTACTCGAGTGATTCTCCAACTCCACCTCTGCAGGTCATAACTGATTCACTAGTATACCTCAAACTGAAACCAATACATCACATAATCATGCAACCAACTTATCATTAGCAGACTCCCCCACTTGGCTCAAAGCCATAGATCTAACAATAACTCACAATGCCCATACGCTATCACTGCCACAATACCACAATGAGATTCAACTAAATCCTTTATAAGCTCATATAACACAAACCATCTAATATCTCAAATCATCTGCAAATCTCGCATTCACCATTGTAATAGTCATGCCAACTTAAACAAGCGATGTAAACTCAAATTGCAACATATATCATTTACTGGTAAAAGAGAACTTGCTACAAAACAGCATAAGGATCACACAACCTCAGGACACCCCGCAGGAGATGACCCCGCCTGCTTAGCCTCAAACTGATATCTCTCTATACCCTTCCAAAAATCCTAGCTATTACGCAACCACTTTATCCTCCTACATTAAAACACAACCAATGCCTACCCTCGAGGCATCACAATACGCGGTATAAGAACCTGAAGTTGATGGCAGAACTAACATTGGAGTTGTGGTCAAAGCAGTCTTGGTCTTTTGAAAGCTCTCCCCACACTCGTCCGACCACCTGGATACCCTCACTGGACACTACGTGCCCCAAGAATTCTACTGAACTGAGCCAAAATTCACACTTGGAGAACTTTGCATAAAGATTCTCCTCCCTCAATCTCTATAATACTGCCCTCATATGTTGAGTATGCTCATCCTGGCTACGTGAGTACGCCAGGATGTCATCAACCAACACAATAAAGAATAAGTCCAAATACGGCTAGAATACATTGTTCATCAAATGTATGAATGTTGTTGGGGTATTGATCAGCCCAAAAGACATCACCATGAGCTCATAGCACAATCTGAAGATCCACATCACTCCACAACTAAACTGCATGAGAAGTCCTTCAATACACCCATAACTCGAGGCCATATGCCAACTCAAGACAAAAGTCAAACACTCAATAGTTCTGGCTACATCTCCAGCCAACTCTTTTTGTCACATTTAAATAACCTGAACACATCTTACCATCAATCATACTTACCACATAGTCACCCAGTCATAAAATCCCACCAATAATGAAACAAACGGACATATAACTCCTAATTTCACGTGCTCACACAATCTAAATCTCAACACTCAAGCGATAGACAACCCGGCCTCAAGTCCTCCAGAATGGACTATTATCGACATGCTAAAATCACATCTTGCACTTCATCCATGGAAATCACAAGCCGCCGATGCACAGTTGATACCGAGCGCTCATGTGCGCATTCGAATACATGAAAGGAATTCAAAGAGTTACGATTTTGGCTGAATTAATAGATTCGCACGACAAGAATTCAAGGATGTGAGGTTTTTCCTAAGGGTTTCGCAACCTCTCGAAGATAAGTAAAGACGTCTCCGTACCGATCCGCAAAACTCTACTAAACCTGCTCACGACTCGTGACACCTATGTAACCTAGGCTCCGATACCAACTTGTCACAACCCAAACTACCCCGTCGTGATGGCGCCTATCATAGTACTAGGCTAGCCAATTTACTTATACAGAACATACAAAAATTCTCTTCAATAAATTCATTTTTAAAACTTTTTCATCATAAATCTATCATTTAACAATTTCAACAAGTAAAAATAAACAGATGTAAACTAACGGCCCGACCTCGGGTTTCACTAGTCATGAGCATTTATGATACAAGTCTGATACAGTCTACTCAAAAGACAAGAGGAGTCTAATAAAATAATCTACTGAAAGAGTAGCAGGGAGAAGAGCAGGGCTGCGGTCGCCATGCAGCTACCTTGCTAAACTACGCCAACAGCTGAGGATATCTCACACTTGAGCATCTCATGACACCTGGATATGCACACAAGGTGCAGGAGTAACGTGAGTACGCCAACTCAGTAAGTAACCACCATAAATAAAGACTGAATGGCAGTGATGAGCAGAAAAACATATAAAGATCATTAAGAAAGTCTTAGTGAGATAACAATATGTCAAATCAGTGTTCAAGTCAAACATCTCGTAAAACCCCATTTTCGACAGAAACATGTAAAAATATTCTTCAACGATTTTCAATAGAGGCTTAATACAAATATAGAGTGAAAATATCACTCATAAACAGCCCCCTCGGGCAAAATATCACTCATAAACAGCCTCTCGGCAAGCCTCACTGTCACTCATGAACAGCCACTCGAGCATACCTCACAATCACTCATATCAGCCCCTCGGACATACCTCACCATCACTCATGCCTCCCAGTCACTCGCTGCTCGGCACTCGCACTCGGTAGGTACTTGTGCTCATTAGGGGTATGTACAGACTCCGGAGCTGCTCCTTCAGCCCAAGCACTATAACAAGCCAAATCATGACATCAATCCCTCTGGCACTCGGCCTATCAATAGCGTCTGCAGCGTACAACCCGATCCCATATCATATCCTCACAAATCAGGCCCTCGGACTCACTCAGTCATAAACCTCACAAGCCACTCAGGCATTTCAGTAAAAACAGGGAACTCAGCCCAAAACAACTTTCATATGCATCAAAGTAAACTAGTGAAACTTAATTAAATAGTAAACAGGTAAAATCATGACTGACTGTAGATTTCAAATCAAAACAGTGTGAGGATGGAATAAAATAACCTTGAGGGTCTACACAGTGTGGAATAAGGCCCCAAACATGGCGCTCAGCCCAAATTATAAGAATGCTTTCTAAAACATATAGCAATGATACGGCTTAAATCAAAATATGCAACTCTGTAGTTTCTACGGGACGGACAAAGTCACAATCCCTAACGGTGCACGCCCACACGCCCGTCACCTAGCATGTGTGTCACTTCAATGTAGTGAAATAGTACAAAAGTCTGGGGTTTCATACCCTCATAACTAGATTAACAATCATTACATACCTTAAACCGGATGAAAAATCTACTCCGCAATGCCCTTGTCGTTCGCTCGGCCAAAAATCGCCACAAATCTATCCAAGATCAGTATTATATCATTAATACATGCTAAAGAAACAAAGACCGCACAAAAATTATCAAATTAAATCAAAATTCCCGAAATTGGCCAAACCCGACCCCTAGGCCCATGCCTCGGAATCAAACAAAAATTACAAAACTAGAATCCTCATTCACTCACGATCCCATACATACCAAATTTACCAAAATCCAAATTTGTTTGACCCCTCAATTACCCAAATTAAACTCTCCAATTCCAAGCCCTAATTTCCCCAATTTTCACCCCTAATTTCTAAAAATTCCATGCTTAATCAACTGAAATTCACCATAGATTCGAGTATAAAGTTCAAAAACCTTACCTAAACGAGTTTCCCCTTGAATCCCTCTTCAAAATCCTCCAAAAGCCCCAAAACCCGAGTTGAAATTGTGAAGAATGGCCAGAAATTCGCGAAGGGGTCCTTTATATACTTTCTGCCCAGCATTTCCGCACTTGTGGTTTCTTAGTGGCATCTACGACGCCGCACTTGCGGAAATTCCATCACAGGTGTTGTTCCCACTAACTCCTCTAAAATTCGCTTTAGCGGTCATAACATCCGCAGGTGTGCTCTAGCTCCGCACCTGCACTCCTAGCCCCACAGCACACATGCCCGCATCTGCGAGCCTTTCTCCACACATACGTGCCTCGCACATGCGGTTCCCTTTGTACAGGTGCAATTTTGGCAAAACCAGCAGCTTCAGCTGCTCTTTCTATGTTCCAAATCCTCCTATAACATCCAAAAATCATCCCGAACCCCTCGGGACCTCAACCAATTATGCCATTAAGTCACATACAAATACACGAACTTAGTCGAATCTTCGAAACACCCAAAACAACACCAAAACACCGAATTAACACCAAATTCAACCCTAAGAATTTCTAAACTTCCAAAATTCGCCAACGATGCCGAAACCAACCAAACCACGTCCGAATGACCTGAAATTGTGCACATATGTCACAGATGACACTACGGACGTATTCCAACTTCCGAAATTCCATTCCTTCCCCGATCTAATTTTCCACTACCGATCGGAAATCGCCAAATATCCAATTTCGCCAATTCAAGCCTAATTCTATCACGGACCTCCAAATTACCTTCCGAACACACTCCTAAGTCCAAAATCACCTAACGAAGCTATTCGAATCATAAAACCCCCAATGCGAGATCGTTTACTCATAAGTCAATTTCCAGTTGACTTTTCCAACCAAATATCCAAATTAAGTGACTAAGCATCCCAATCCACTCCAAAATCACTATGAACCCGAGCCAACCAACCCGACCCAAAATAATAAAGCTGAACAACATATAATGAAGCAGAAATGGGGATGACGGGGCTATAACTCTCAGAACGATCGGTCGAATCGTTACAACCTATTACGTTGGAGGATCCATCCGTAAACAAGGTCCAAACTTCCGTTTTCATTCTCGACATGAACATTGCTTCCTTGGCATCTAAAAGCATTAACCCAGGACTAAAATTGGTCACGAAGTCGGCAAAAACTTGCGACTTGATTGCAATCTTGGCTTGAATTCTATGTCAAATTCACTAACTTCGACTGCACATTTAGCCAAAAGACCTACAACTCAGGCTTATGAAGGAGATTCCTTAAGGGAAAGGTTGTCACAACGGCTATTGGATGACATTAAAAATAAGTCCTAAGCTTTCGAGAGGCAACTACGAGAGTTAAGGCTAGATTTTCAAGGTGCGGATAGCGGGTCTCCGCTCCTGATAATATTCTACTAACATAATAAACGGAAAATTACATACCTTCTACTTCCTGTACCAAAATAGTACTTACTGCTACTTCCAAGATCACTAGATAAATCAGCACATGCTCACCTTCTCCCAGTTTCGACAACAACGGAGGGCTAAATAGGTACCTTTTTAGGTCCTTCAGTGCATGTTGGCATTTCGGAGTCCACACGAAGTTGTTCTTCTCTTTTAAGAGTGAAAAGAAGTGGTGGCACTTGTAGAAATCCCTTTTGGGAGGGCTATACTTACGAAACAATGTTAATTTACTATGTATACGGGTGAACTCAGGGTTAGTGCACACTCCGACTTCCCTATAAGTCAAACAAAGTAGCAGTATGAACGTATGAGATCGAGACCGAATCTAGGAAGTCCTTGAATCGAAGATGGAACGGGGTACTCGCCACCGGGCCTGGTGAGACAACAATCCCGGAACCTAGAGCGACCTCAAAGACCTCAGAAAACACTACTAACAAAAGCACACGACTAACAGAGGGCCGTAATATGCGCACCCAACCACATACCATGGTGCAGATACATCCTGATGTCGGTAGTGTATCAGTAATTGACGAGAAAGGATGATTTACCTTTTATAGAATTATACTAGGGATGAAACTCTCCTACTATATAAAGGGGAAGCTTCTTATTCAATAAGGACATGGTAACACGCATATCAAGGAAATACAAACTTATTTCTCTTCTTTCTAGCTACTGCAAAGTCTTTACTTTATTTCGGTTCTTTGTTCTTGACTAACTTCAAGCCCAGGACCCAACTAAGGGCAGAAATTATTGCCCTGTCCAAGTTCAAGCTAGGCCATAACATTACGACCTATTTGACTATTTGTTGTTTTTTTAAATCTTTTATCTAACATTTTTGATTATTTGTGTTGAATCAATCCACATTTCTTTAAATTAGCGTAAAATTCAATTTTTTATCCATTTTAAGGGTAAACAGTTTGGTGCCCACCGTGGGGATAAGGATAATAGTGGTGGTTTAATACAAATTTCTATAACACACCCTCTCTTTTTACGCTTTTTCTTTAAGGTTTAAATTTCAGGTCAGCTTAAAAATATCAAATTCTCAATCTACCCATTTGAATGTTGAGGCTGCATCTGGCTAGTTGCCAATCCAATTGATGTTAATTCATAGGTTGCTATTGACGCCCACCTGTGAATTAACCCCAAAAATAGCATTTGCGGAGGCCCACGAGCAACAGTTCGAGAAACGCTTGAAGGCGAAGGTAATGGGATAAGCTTGCGGCTAATCTTTGAAATGTTGCAGGCTCAACAGGTGGCGATAGTGCAGCTATTGAATCAAGGCCACCTTCCTAGTAGGGTCGAACCCGAACAGTCCCGGTAGAACACTCGAGGAAATGAACAAACCGTCGAGAGGTTGGGTGAAGCTTAGCCCAGGGCCAACCCCGAAATTATGAAAATGTTTGAAGCATTAAAGAAGCCGGTGGAATCATGTGAGAACAAAATTGAGTCCAACGACAAAAATTTGGAGACATATAACTACAGGGTCGATCAAATCCCATAAGCACCTACGATATTAAAAGGATCGGATTCCAAGAATTTCATCCAAAAGCCTTTCCCTTCGAGCGTTGCATCAAAGCCGTTCTCGAAGAGGTTTCGTATGCCCGATATTCCAAAGTACAATGGAACCACATATCCATATGAGCATGTGACCTCCAATACATGTGCCATCAAGGGAACGACTTGGAAGATGATGAAATCGAGTCGGTTTTGCTAAAGATGTTCGGGAAAACTCTATCAAAAGGAGCAACGATATGATATCACAACTTACCCCCAAATTCTTTTGATTTTTTTTGCTATGCTTGCAATTTCTTTTTTTGAAGGCACATGCCGGCGCAAGGTCAAAACCAGAAAATTGGACCTTTTTAAAGTTAAACAAAGAGATAATGAGATTCTCAAGGAGTTTGTACCAAGGTTCCAGATGGAATGAATGGAGATGCCTTCAGTTGCTAATGATTGGGTCGTTCAGGAATTCACTCATGGACTTAACTCACGAAACTCCTTGGTTTCCAAGCAGCTAAAAAAAATTTGGTAAAGTATCTAGCGGTAACTTGTGGCGAAATCCACAATAGCTACCGGTCAAAAATCTGAGTCCAGGACGACCAACTTGGAGCCGCTTCAGGGTCAGCTTATCCTGTTAGAATCGATGAGAGGTCTAAGAGAGTCATCGATTATGGACAAAGATCAATCCGAGATAGTTATCAACCATACACCGGAGATCGAAGGGGAAACGGATCAGAGCGTCACCCTACGAGGAAAAAGAGGAGTGATTGAAGACCCAATAGCCGAGGTCTGATGAGAAAATATGGTTTTGAAAAGCCACTCGGGGCCAAGGAAGCACCAATGTTGTCAGAATATAACTTCAACATCGATGCTACCAGTATTGTATCAGCCATCGGGCGCATCAAGGACACTACGTGGCCTCGACCATAGCAGTCCAACCCTATGCTGAGAGATCCTAACTTGATGTGTGAATATCACGACACTCATGGCCACAGGTTTGAGTATTGCCAACAATTGAGGGAAGAAGTTGTCCGGCTATTTAATAACGAACACATACGAGAATTTCTAAGTGATCGAGACAAAAACCACTTCAAAAAAAGGGATGCCAACAAACAAACCAAACAAGAGGAATCTCAACATATCATCAACACGATCATCGGAGGGCCGATACCCCTCAAGGGTTGATAATAAAACGCACTAAATTATCTATCACGAGGGAAAAAGGCACTCGAGATTATATCCTAGAAGGAACCATTTCATTCAGCGACGAGGATGTCGATGGAATCATACAACCTCATAATGATGCACTGGTAATATTTGTACTTATTAATAAATCTTGAGTTAAAACTGTGTTGATTGATCTAAGTAGCTCGGCCGACATCATCAGATCGAGGGTCGTAGAGCAATTGAGACTACAAGACCTAATAGTGTCAGCAGTATGGGTGAAGAACGAATTTAACATGGCATGAAAAACCACTAAAGGGGAGATAACCCTACTAGTGAACACCACCGGGACCATCCAGGAAAAAAAGTTCTATGTGATCGAAGGGACATGAGATATAACGCTCTATTTAGAAGACCATGGTTTCACAACATAAGGGGTGCTATCTTTGACCTTACATCAGGCGTTAAAGTTCCCTACTCCGGGATGAATCAAAACGGTCTACGAAGAACAGCCAACTGCAAAGGAGATGTTAAAAGTCAATGAAGAACTCCCGGTGCCCGCCATATCGACATTAAGGAACACGGAGCCAACCAGAAAAGTTGAAGTTAAATAGAAACCACCGTCATTGGTCCCAGCTGGACCGTGAGAATGAGTAGTCAACGAGGAGGACGATTATGGAGTTCTAAGATCATTCATAGCTGCTGATGATACCGGTGCCACCAAATCAACGATTGAAGAGTTGGAGCAAGTCACATTGATCGAATACCTATCGGATCAAAAGGTATAATTTTGCATGGGGTTAGCCCCCCATCTTAGGAAAAAACTCATTAATTTTTTTAAAGTTAAAATAGCTTTTTTTTCTTGATCCCATCTTGACATGAAAGGGATCCCGCTGGAGGTAACCACTCATAAGTTGATTTTGGACCCGAACTTCCATCTGGTTAAATTGAAGAGGAGATATCAGTCCGAGGTCAAGCATGCGTTCATCAATGACGAGGTATCTAAACTCCTTAAAATAGGGTCCATTCAGGAAGTTAAGTAGCTGGATTGGTTAGCTAACATAGTGGTAGTGCCTAAAAAGGGAAATAAGATAAGAATGTGTGTAGATTACAAAGTCTTGAACAAGGCGTTCCCAAAGGAATCTTTTCCTTTGCCTAACATCGATCGTATGATCGACGCGGCAGTCAGGCACGAGATACTCGGCTTTCTCGACGCCTATTCCGGGAACGACAAAATTCAGATGTACTCGGACGATCAAGAAAAGACTTCTTTTTTCATTAAATTCGGCACTTATTGTTAAAAACATAATGCCTTTCGGATTAAAGAACATCGGTGACACCTATCAACGCCTAGTGAATTGGATGTTTGGAGAACAAATATGAAAATCAATGGAAGTATATATAGGCGACATGTTAGTCAGATCCCTGCGAGTAGAGGGCCATTTGAAACATTTACAGGAAACCTTCAACATATTAAGACATCACTGTGGTGGACAATCGACGGATTGAGGTCAATCCCAACAAAATCAAAGCCATAAAAGAAATCACTATGGTGGACAACATCAAGGCCATTCAGAGACTGACCTGTAAGGCCCCTAAAAATTTTGCTAAGTAATTTAAGATCTCGAGGTGGCAGATAGGCTAATTATAATATTTTATGTGTTACAAATATGATTTAAATGAATTAGATATGTTAATAAGTGTATAAGTCATATAAAAAGTAATGTGGGGTCCAAGGAGAGGCCTAAGTCTAAGTCAAATTGGAAAATCACATAATAGGCTAAAATTCCAAATGAGTTCGCACAAGTTCACACTTTGGACGAGCATAGATACATATATATATATATATATATATATATAATGCATGTAGGACTCATTGGAATCATATTCTAAACCT